>JAQFYE010003769.1:0-14550 GCA_034694305.1 Protaphorura glebata
TTATTTTGGATGGTCTTCAAAGTAGCATAGCCGTCGACACTCAACTCGACCAACACTTGGTGTACCTTCCTTGTCAGAATTTTGAGAACGAATAATAATAGAACGAAACCGAGTTGCCGAACACCCCTCGTCTACTAGTTATTTCGACCGATATAACTTATAAACATTGACATTATGTGCACTACTCACATAATTTCAAATTGTGGTGATTGAGTTTCATCAGAACCTGTCAGAATTGATTCCCAAATGAAGCGCTAGAAACTTTTTCGATATCAATTATCGGGGTTAATTAAGAAAAGAAGTGTTGTGGTAATCATATTTTAGAAATGTTGTTCATAGAAATCTTGAAAATACAAGGCAAGATATTTGGATAATTCTACTGGCGAGTCATATTATGTACATTATATCGTGCCGTGAGCTGCTTGGATTACGATCACCTGGGTCTGCATCAATTTAGTTTCAACTTCACAGGAATTCTCTTATTAAAAAGACAATGACCAAAATAAGTTGAGATTGGCTGACTTGCAAGACTTGGAACTAAGTAACTTTCGTCGAATTGAAATGTTAGCTTCTTGAAAAATGTGACAAAAACTTCTGCAAATTCTTTCATCACTGCGCGCGCTGGATTCTTCCGCTTTCTAACGAAGACCAGAGCAATCCCCAAAAAAATATCCCGATGTTCGATGCACCCCAAAATCGGTGCCGTAGTTAGAACATCCTTAGACTTAAATGCCACCATGATAAATAGTGAAAGTCAACTGAACGGAAATTATTTTTTTAATATTTTATTTCAGACAATGCGGCAGTAGGAAGCTCATACGCCATTTCAATGTTCAAAACATTTACAGAAATTCACGAATACTTAACGTTTATATTATGAGCGTAGGAGTCGGGAGTATCCCGGGTTTCAAGATGATCACTGGCACCAAACCTGTTCTACTTTTCATATGTACTCTTCTAATTCTTTCAGAGATGGTCTACGCCGACTTCGGCCAAAATCGCGCGTGCGATTTTCTTAAGTGGTGTTTACACATAGCAGCAACTTGAGATTTGCGGGATCTGCGAATGTCTACAACGACTTCTGCAAATAAAGTTGTAACACTTTGGCATGGGGTCTGCAATTGTTTCTGCAAAATAGTACTCGGGTACAAATTTGCAGTTTACATACCTGCGTAATGTTGGATGCAATGGATTTTCTCCAGTAATGAAACAAAAAAAACGATTTGCAGAATTTGCTGCAACTGATTTGCTGACACTTTCTGTCATATTATGTAACCTCCACTTTATGGGATTGTATGTAATACAGTAATCGCAATTCACACAAAGTGTTGTCGTTATCTTTGCATAATTATAGAAGTATAGCCAATTTTCTCTTTGTTCAACGTCCTAGGACTTTATCACCTGCGATTCCTCATGAGTTTCTCTTCGAAGTACGGATTACATTATTTTTAAGACAAAATACTTGGTTGTATCTTGTATGTATTCTTGCATGGCTGAGAGAGAACAGTTCAGTTTTGGACAGTCGTGTAGTTTTTAATACTCTAAGGAGTTTAGTTAGCACAATTTGAAGAAGAAAAAACGGGCGACACTAAATCCTCATTTCACTAAATACTCGATTTACGTAGTCTTCTTTTCAGTGAATAATATTTCATATGCACAGCAGTGATTAATTCCCAGTTTACTGTCATCCCGTCTCATACTTGTCTGACACTTATTACGTGCCAACGTTAGGAAAATTAATTACATGTACAAATTATGGTACTGCTACCGTGCTACCTTGTGACGTTTCTTTTCATGTTTATTATAATAAAATGCAGTCATTTCAATATCGCATAAAAATGTTGTCTAATTCGTTCGGAAAATTAGATTCCTTTCTAATTTAAGAATTCGTAATTAAGCTTATACCTGTAGTACTATGACTGCGACAGGGAAATCGTTATCCCTCGTCAAGGTTGTTGGAGTTCGTACTCACACGACGAATAATGCGTTAAAACTTTGAATTGAGTGCATAAAAATAAGAAAAAATGTTACCAGTGATTAGATTAAATAGCAATTTTTAAAAGATAAGTTGTAATTGTCGTCGTCAACGCTAATGAGACCATGTCCATCATGTTTATTTCATGCTGCATACGTCGTGGAAATTGAATGCTTTGTCACAATTTACTCTGGAGTTATTTTTAGTCTTCGTGTAATGCGTGATGGCGGCTACAACGGCTTCCCCCTGCATCGAGCGTATGGAATTGATGTCATACTCATAAAACCGACCGCTGATATCGCGAATTGCATAAATAACTGTAGTTGAGTATTGGCTTTGATTCTCACAAAATTGATCAAATGGCAAAATAAGCATGAATTATGTCGTATTTATGCATGTAGCCAATCCAGTCAACTTCCAAATTGACTGACTTAGTCATTTACCAGGACTGACTTGCTCAATTACCAGACGTAGTAAAAAAAATTGCAAAGAAACTGAGGATTTCTTGGAAGGGCACCAGTTTGTTATGTAACCCGACTTACTTTTTATGCACACTTAGGAATTTGTTTCTCAGAAGAATCTTTCAGACTCAAATGATTTGCAAATTGACGGTGTCTGCTAAATTACCAAGTCACTTAAGTTGCAAATTGGCTAGATTGGCTACATGACTGCAGCAACATATATATGTGCCAATTCCTGTTTATCAAATCGTGACATCCTCTCATCTCGGTCAGGTGTTGTGGTATGGATGCACTTCGGAATGGAATGTCAAAAAATAATGAACAAATTGAAATCTCAAGAATAGGTTCTACTCACTCTTCCATAACCATTCCGTATTCCATGATGCATTTACTATCAGCAATTTAATAAAAATGATATTTACATTACAGTGGTATGCAAATTCATCTCTAGTTCTCATGTCATGTGTCATGTGCACCGTGTGGTCAATGGATGCTTCGCGTCGTCCTTCATAACCGAACCACAAAACACAGTCAGTCTTAAATTATGTGAAAAATAGAAACCTTCATGTTGTTCCATTGTTATTACCAGGTCGGTGTCTTTCTATGTTTAGTCTTTTGCTTAACCGAATAAAGATTTTGTTTCTTTTCATTTCAGCGTAACAAATCAATTTCTGCCAAAAAAAAATCTGTCATCAATTTACGAAGTGTGAAGGATTTTTGATATAAATATAAATGTACTTTTTCGCTTACCGTACGTTCGTACTACATACATGCTCATTATTCATGCTATTTTATAAGTTATGGACCACCACTGTACGGTACTGTACTGGTTTCTTATTGTTACATCTTTCCACAGAAGAATCGCCTCATAGCTTAAGTTGGCTAAGTAATTACGAGAAATGTGTTACTAAAACCATGCAGTTCAAGGTATCCTCGTGACAATGAAAAATGTCTTTTCTGTGATTTGTCAGTTGTCCTACGACCTCCTCATATCTAACCACAGGGACAAAATGATTGCAGGAGTGATGTCAATAATTAAAATAAGAATCTCAGATCTTTATGCCAACAAACGTGTAATGCAGTTTTATTTAAAACTTAAAATACGTAACAAAGCAGTTAATAATATTACGTATTACAAGAGCACAGTCTAGGTGATAGCCGCTATTGTTCGGGTTTAAAACAATTCAATAATGTTATACAAATCACAAACCTGATCAGATCAGTTCCTCAAGAATTAGTCATATGTAATAACAGTGTTAGAACTAGAAAATACTAAACGGAATAAAAATACTCAAGTTCGGTTAGTATAATAATACGTGGTACTTAATAAGCGGAATAGCGAGTCGAGACATTACTTACAAAATTTATTTTTCAGTCGTCCGTAAATCTCTGAAAGAATACCTCAAATAGTTTAAGGTTACTTAGTAAAAAATTCACAAAAATAGTAACGAGAATATATTTCAACAGCTCCAAAGTAGAATAGTAGAATTACTCGTATAAACGAAATACTGGCAGGGTCACTATTGTCTAGTAGGTCACTGGTAGTGTTAAAAATAGGTCCTATTAAATCAGGCACTATATTGTCTAGCCAATTACTAGTACAAGTAATTAAATCCGGCACTATCTCCTGGCGGGTGGTCACTAGTACTATTAAGAATAGATATTATTGAATTAGATAAGGCAATATCGTCTAGTGATTCACTAGACCTATTTCTACAATGAAGTGCTAAAAAATGTAACAGGAAGATATGATAAATGTGGTAGCTGAAAACAATAGTTAACTATCGGAATGGTTTTCCGAAAGCTTTTCTAGAATCGGACACTGCGACGGGTAATATCCCGCGAAAGCAAATGAAGCTCACGAAGTCCACGGCGTGCCTCTTTCACGTCTCGCTTAAAAGTATTGGTCGGGCTGTAAACTCTGCCTGGAGTCAACGGTCGCTAAAATAAATTAACCAGTATTAGTCCATTATTAGCCAATATCAGTAGAATAAATAATATTTAGAGAATGTTAATTACAAGTTCTAAATTAGAAATCATATTGTCTGTACCCTTTGAGGTATCTCCCGAATTCGACTAAGATAATCTAGAGGGACAAGGTGACCAAGACCACATACCCTTTGGCAGACACTAATTCTGAACCGTTAAAAATTAAAATTGAACTCTCGACCCCGGAAATTCGTATTTAATACCAATTTTTGCAGTATTCTGGCCAAGGTGGTCACCTTGCAGAGGGACTTACTTCTCTTCTTTCATATCTCTTTTCCCCCAAAAGCTGGTATGGTATTCGTGATACATCCTCAGACTAAGAGAGAACGATTTCAAGAAATAATTCACTGCTTCAAAGGAAGAACTTAGAGGTTACAGGACGTCAACCGGTGGTAAAGTCACGGTAGAACACAAAATGATAAAAAAATTACTACGAAAGGATGTTGTTAATCTTTACAGAAACATTAACAAAGGAAAGCGTGTTAATTCAAACACAATTAGACTGCAAGCCACTGACGATCGTGGTGTTCTGAACGTTTATGAGTAATACAAAAATACTTACCCTAACCCGACGTGGAGTAATTGGATTGTGCCCCAATCTATTTAAAGAGCAATCAAAAAGAATGATAAGCATTAAAGAATATCCAGGTACAAATTCAAAGTAAGTTTGCATATTTATGTGTACCCCAACGGAGTCTTTTGAGCCGGAGAATCAAACCCAAATGGACTGTAAAGTTTCGTAGGTGTGCGACCCAACATTCTACGAGTTGGGCTAATTTCGTTGGTCATCGGAGAAGTCATCCGGTAACGCCGTCTGGTGGATCGCCGAAGAATCTGTATTATTAATTATAATTTAAGTCAACGAATCAAAATAATATTTTGTTTCTTCTATAGTATATTATACCGACCTGAGACAAACTATCGAAAGAGTTCTTAACATCCTGCATAGTCCTATTAATTCGCCGTCCCAACGATCCTGACAGAGAAGATTTAGATCCGCTGGCCGTATCGCTTGTGTCCGAATCTTTCTTGACCGGTGGGTCATCTAGATCCTCATCCGTCTGAACATCATTTTCGTCAATCGCTACATACTTTTTGGGATTCCAAATGCTAGACGCTCGAAAGTTCCGCAGTTTTGCCAGATTATTGCACCGCTGCTGGACATTCATATTATTCTCAGTCTGGATCGATTCCTCCTCCAATCGAATACTCCCAGATGACACTATATTTGGATTTTTTCCTCGAGCACGACCAAGATTCAATTCTTGTTGATGTTGCTGACCTTTTAGAAAGGTGAACGAGAAACTTCTAGTATCGGGTCTCATTTTAAGTTTTAGTGTTTTATTGCAAAGCTCTTCAGGGAAATCTAGAACGAATCCAATAACAAATATCAAACGTAGCTCTCATGGCTGCGCTGAATTAAATGTCATTGCGGATCGAATTGAGTACAGTGATATAACGAAAGACGAAGTTAAAACTGTTTGTTTTATCTTCCTTCTTACTTTTCTTGTTGTCAGAATATTATATTTCCGGCAATGACTACTTAACAAATACTAATGACTTTTCTATTATTTGATCAAATGATTGAATTGGCTAAAAAAAACTAAGAAAGAGGCAGAGACCTACATACAACCATTTTCCTATACCATTCCTTTCTTCATGTTATTCATTTACAAAAAACTAAATTCTTTCTAATCACTTTGTCATCAATTGTTTTTTTAAATCGTGCGGTTTAAATTGAAAAACCTAAAGGTTTAAACCCAACAACCATTCCACTGTCTTTTTCTGAATTTCAATTTTAAATTAACCGTATCGTCGATTATTAATCGTGAACTATAAACATATAACACGTAACTTCTACGGGAAATCTTGTTCGCACTCAATTCTCCATATTCAAAGCAGTTTGAAAAAAAAAGATTCAAAAAATAAGAATCACACTGGACACCGTTTGATTACATTAAAAATTAATGTACGAATCTGTTTCTAATCTGTCCTAACAGCCAACGGCATAGTTTACGTTAATCTGCCACTTGACTATAAATTAATTTCAGGTATAATTTAAGAAGTAGTGAACAAAGAACTGCATATTTAAAAATCATATATTTTAAATAATATGGACAATTTTGTAAACACTATTGACTATTTAATTTTAAAATTAGAACGAATCAATGTTGAATTAAATTACCTGAGGACTTTGCCAAGGAGTGTCAAAATGAAAAGACAGAAAGGTGTGCCGTGTGCCCTGATCCTGAAGGGAGTCTGAGTCTCAAGTCAAGTCCCAACGACAAAACTCAAAAGTCTGTCAACGACTCCTAAAGATTTTTTTGGACCGTGAAAAGTTCAAACGGAAGAGAGGGGCGAAAGTTTGCCACTTGATTGGCTCACTTCTCCATGAAAACCATTGAGAATAACATCAACAAAGCATAACTATTATTTTTTAAACAAAGGCCTTTGTTTTATCGTCTGACCGACAACAAAATGTGTATCTTAGATTTTAGTGTCAAAAGTTCAAAAAACATTTAGTTGTAACCAAGGAGACTAAACAAATCAATCAAATTGATCAAGTCAGGAGGTCTTGTAGTGAGGAATAAACACAAAAAAATGCAAAAAATGCAATGTTTGTAGGACTTCAACATTCAGGCTGTCGCCAACATGGCGGGTATCTACCCGACAACGTTAGTTTCCGAAATGTCCCTTGAAAGAAAATAACCCTTGAAACACCTGGTCTCAAAATAGAGGTTTTGAGACCAGACGTTCAAAAAGTTTTATTTTTGTTTGTTTGGCTGTACGGGGTCTCCTCACTACTGAATTTGACTTTGTTTAGCCTCCTTGGTTGTAACCAGAAATGAAAATTTAAGGAACCATCTGTATTAATGTGAGGATGAAACTATGAAGAACCATTCGTTTCCGAGATTTACTTTTACACAAGAATGCAATTAAAATCACATAATGTACAAAATTCTCAAACGCTTTGACATTTCAGTAGCAAATGACCAGGGGCAGTCAGAACTTACAAGGGGACAAATTGTAATCATTTGGTCAGAAAACTTTGACACAATTGACAATTCATAGATTATTTAAAAATGACCTTAAATCTCTCCGAAGCTCAAGAGCGTGGATATTTTATTCCTGAAACAACTGTGACCAGAAATAAGTGATATTTCCATAAACACTCGCTTCCAATAGATGGCTAGTTTGAAAGGCCTCATAATTATCGACTTATCTTTGATATATTTAAAAAGATGTATGTGTATGTGTAACAATTAAATTCTGAACATCGTAAAATTAAACAACAAACTCTAAAATAGATGAATATTCTTTATTAGACGAGATTTTTATTCATTAACAGGCGGACACGAGGTAGGTACATATCTGAATATATGGAGTCTTATCTTTTCGGAGCCAGTTCCATAGGGTATGTGTAATGTCGATAGTTATTCATTAACAGGCGGACACGGGGTAGGGACATATCTGAATATATGCAGTCTTATCTTTTCGGAACCAGTTCCATAGGGTATGCGTAATGTCGTCATACTCGGGGGAGGAACAACATCGGGGGTGGTTTCCGAAAATTCCTTCAAGAGACGAAAGTCCTTCTGCATCCCCTCTAACGTTGGCCTATTAATTCCAATTTCTCTCCACTTCGAATCGTTCAGGTCTACATCCATGAATAAAGGCCGAGGCATTTCCACCGGTGGTCCCTGTTCCTCCAAATGAGGGCGAGGCTTACTCGGATCAAAACCACATAAGGCCATAAAAATATCTACGGTGCGTGGTGGTACCCCTTTTGCAATCCATTCGGCACGTTCTGTTGCTGATTTTACTTCGGAGTCTTTGTAGTCATTGATGTCGAACTTCTTAGGACTAGTTCCTGTCAATGCTGCAAACTTATTTCTGATTTCTTGTTTGACAGCCACATCTCTCTCTATCCTTGCTGCATTTTCTTGTTCTTCTCTTTCAATCCTTGCCGCAGCTTCTTCTTTTGCCGCAACTTCTTGCCGTCGTCTTTCGACTTCATAGTTGACATAGGTCTGGTTCTGATACGTGGAAGTGGAATTATACGGGTTTGACACTTCAATGGGCCAATATGGCTGTGCATGAGTAAATGACGTTTGTGAATAATGTGTTGCGTCCGGTTGAACGAAACCATACACCGAAGGTGTCGATGGCATATATCCTGTATACGCGTACGGTTGAGCAATTGCATACACCGAAGGTGCTGATGGCATATATCCTGTGTACGGTTGAGCAATTGCATAAACAGATGGTGCTGATGGCATTACTAGTGTGTATGGTTGGACGACACCAGGACCGAAACCATTATATGATCGCCAATCCATATTTCCTTAGAGTTGTGTCTATTTAAAAATAATCATTTATTACCTAATATTAATATTACAAATAAAAGACACGTATTTCTAATATTTTCTACGTGGAACTTAAATTGAATTCTCTCGAAATATGTCCGGAATTTAATTTACGACAATAAAAGATGCTATCGTATCGCCCTTGACTTGCTGAAAAACTTTTGTGAAGGCTGTACCCTCTAAAGCCGCAACGTTTGGGCACTAGAAATATACAGGGGAATAGAGCTTCTCACGGGTCGGGTCAATTCGAACCCGAAAACTTTTATCCGAACCCGAACCCGATCCGAACCCGATTGGTCGGGTTAAAATTTTGGTGATCCGAAACCCGACCCGAAAACTTTCGGATCAAATTTTTTTATCCGAACCCGAACCCGAAAGCTCAGTGGTCGATCCGATCCGAATCCGAAACCCGTAATCCGAACCCGATCAGGTTTTGAAAATTCAAAAAGGTCTTATTCCTTCAAAAAGTTTAATTTATTTTGAATGCCCAGTAACGCCAAAATTACACTAAAATATCGCTACAAATAAATATCATTCCCATATCGAATTGTGAGCTAAAATATTCCGAATATCGTCTGTGTCGGCCAGAAATGAATATTTTACCCAGAAAACTTTGGTTTTTGAATTCCAGTGAATAGAAAAGATTCGTGCGTCTGTTTGTTGTTTCTTTGTAGACCCTTTGTTGTATTTGATATACCAATAGCAGTCAGCATACGGAAATACGAATCACGGTCTATGCCCTGCCATATTCGTGCCACGAAGATCCAAATATGTTTATACGAAGTCCTAGAAAAATGTATAGGGTCAGGCATAACCTTTGCCCCCCCCCCCCTGACCAGCACAATCTGTGGAGTCAGGCACAAAGTGAGATATGCATTTTGTAGAGAATCCTATGGAGGATATCGGGAGCTATACCGCTTGAAAATCCGACTTGTGTAGCGGCGTAGACAAGCGTTTAAGCAAAACTCGGCATGAAAAAATGGATTTTTCAACGGTATTCTGGCAAAAACAGGTTCAAAATATTCTTTTTCGAAATATCCGCAGAAGCTATCTTTTTCGCAATATTCCTATGCAATTTTTAAAATTTTGTTTGACCGGTTTGGAGAAGGCCGATTTCTCGTGTTTCCAGCCCAGATTGGTGAGAAAAATCAGATTTTCCCCTCCAAATGCCTTGCCAGCGAAAAATCGACTTTCTCCAAAACGGTCAGCATAAAAATATTGTGAAAGAGATATATTCGGCGGATTTTTCAAATAAAATTATTTTGGACCTGTTTCTGCCATAATACCGTTGAAAAGTCCGTTTTTTCATGCCGATTTCTACTTAAATACTTGTCTACGCCACTATAAGGAACGGATATTTAAGCGGAATAGCTCCCTAGATCCTCCTTAAGATTCTCTACAAAATGCATATCTCACTTTGTGCCCGACTCCCCCAAATTGTGCTGGCCAGGGGGGTCAAATGTTATGCGCGACCTTGTACAGGTAGTGATTTGTAGCTCAAATTGTGTGATAGTACGTCATTTCCTAGTACAAGATTTTGATCCGAAATAACGGGTTCGGGTCGGGTTCGGGTTGTGGGTTGATCCGAACCCGAAACCGATCCGAACCCGTTCGATCGGGTTAAAAATTTCTTCATCCGAACCCAAACCCGAAAACTTTCGGATCGAAAAATTTGACCCGAACCCGAAATCGGGTTCCAAAAACGCGATCCGATCCGAACTCGAACCCGATCCGAACCCGAAACCCGAACTCGAACCCGTGAGAAGCTCTACAGGGGACATGTGACGACCTAAATGGTACGTTCATTAGGTGGTATGCCCCATTGCCCCAGTGCAGGAGGCACACCTTTCGAACATCTCCCTTTGTTTAAAAGTAGATATTTCTCCCTAGTTGCTAGTGCTAGGGGTGCCTTCCTTAGACAAACTTGGAAGCCAACCAATATTTGTTATATCAGGCTGACCGTTTTTTCCTGAATCCAGGGTAGGACACTTTTTTTAAATGTCATTTTACCTACACCGAATTCGAATTCATTTTCTTGTCGATTTTACCTACAACCAATTCATTTTCCTTGTCGATGTTACCTAATTTTCTTGTCGATTTACCCACAATAAATTGATATGGACCATGTTTTTTGTTCAATTATAAATCTGAACTCAATTTTCGGCATATAATTTACATAATTTCACCTTACCACAAGATCGGCCCGGAGGGTCAGAATTCTTTTACAATTTAGACTGCCAGAGGCAAATTATAGGCTGTTTTCCGTGTTTCTTAATGAAAATGTAGGACAATGCACCAATGCACGACAATTTTTGCAAAGTAGGACATTGGGTAGGACATTTCTCAACATATGACAAGCTTTCGAAAGTAAGGACTGTCCTGCTCAAAGTAGGACCATAGGCCGAAACCCCGGTTGGCTTCAATAGGGAAAACGAGGAGGATAGAGGCGCGACGGTCGTTTCCCGTGCTCCAACATGTACATCAACAAAAGCTGGTGAGAGATTCTGCGAGTCACACACGACTAGACGAGACTTTGACCTTTTTCTCTCGTCAAAATCTCCCTCACTGATTTCTTCAATTAACCAAATTTTAGCTCTATAGACCACAAATTCACAGATTTCAAATATGAGAGTCACAAAATTCTGACACTCCTGAGTGGAGTGAGGTCGAGGTGAACTCAAGTCACCTTTACATCACGGAAGATAGGGCAAAATACACGTGTCACCCATCCAAGCCTAACTTCCCTCGTTTTCAACTCACACTCTCGTACTCCCTATAGGCCTGGCCTAGCTTGGATTTCGTGATTTTTATTGAATTCTGTTTAGATAAAATTAAGTTTTTTCGTAAAATATTACAAATTGTAATGCTATAGGCGGAAAAAATAAATTCGTTGTCCCTAAAATGGACTTTTGGGAACTGAAAAAGCCAAGGATGCAAACCTATGACGTTTCGGCCTCTGAGTAGGACGGTTGGCCAGCCTGACGACTACGACTTATGGACGGCTACGGCCACGGCGAATCAATCAATGTGAATTTTTTTTAAAGTAACTACCTTGAGCAGAAGAAGGAAATCACTCCAAACTGGAACACTGGTTATTGATGAAGTTGCTCTGAAGAAGATGAACAATTCAAAGTTGGGACGAAAACTGGTCAAAGTCAAACTGAAGAGTGATCGAAGGTTGACTAGGCGTTTGTCTGTCTCAATCTGGACTGACGAGCCAGAATTTCAATTTCTGTCCCCGTCGGCAAGGTCGAAGGAAGACGAGGACGAGCCGGTCATGGAATGGACGACGTGGAGAAGATTTGAAAGCTGCGCTGAGGACGAGGACAGAACGCGCCAAGAACTTTCGAGAATGAGCACAGGGTGGTCCGCACAAAGACCCAGTTCACGTATTATATGAATGGATGAAGTGGTCCTGCGGTACAGGTCGTCAAATGGGAGTCAGCGACATAAGTCAAGGTCGTCTCAAGTGGTCCTGGATAGTTTTAACTTTATATTTACGGTTTCATTTAAATCCTGTACAGGACTGTACTTAGGGTTCGAGACAAGAATTTGGTCGTGCGGTACAGGTGGTCGTGATTTCCAATTTACTGGGAGAATAACGTAGCATAGTCTCATAATAGGACCAGGGGGAGTAAGACCAGATTGGATTGGATTGGATTGGATTGGGAGTAAGGAGTTTCTCCTTACATTACATTATTACACAATTTACAATCATGTTAAACGCGCACATGCACATGCGGCATAATACTCGAGGTCGTTTGAGACAGGTGGTCGCGGAGACTGTCCCTCCTTATATTTATTTCTGGCCATAGGTAAAATATGTAAGCGCACTAATTGCAAGTGACTTGGAGTAGGGTCGCTCGGTCGGCATAATCCCGAGAATCCCGACTGAAGCACCAGCGGTCCTATAATCTAGTCAAGACGTTTGATATATCAAATTTAAGGCTTATCGTTTAAAGAAATTACACCGAAGCACATTTTTAGATTGGTGCGATGCGGTAACCTTTTCCGTTCCACCGAAAAAAAATTATTTTACCAAATGATGTTTTTGAACTTTTTATTCATACCAAACCCAGCCCACCCAGCAAATATTACAGAATTCGAATTGAATTAAAAGTACCCACCCAACAACCACCTCTCTACCACTCAACAACCTGTCTGACTCTGTACAACTACTCGACCACTACAACCTCCATACTACTCTGCAAATTCTCGGCCACTCTCTAGAAGGACGTCCCAACCACTGTACAGCTTGTCGACCACTCTCTACAACGTCCACACCATTCTACCACATCTCTGCGTCGATACCACTCTCGACTCTCTACATCCTCTCGACCCCGTGTTTTGACTTGACACGATTTGGTAAAGATAGAATTGTTCATTTATGGTACGCTCTCACAATGCAAACAGGAGAACAATCTAAGAGTTCTCTAAGATCTGTCGAAATCCAGGACATAAATAGCGGAAAATATATTTCAAAATTGATGTTGAAATGAAATTCTCGCCGTGCCGGGGTTTGAATAAACGCCGGGTCAAAAAGTTCAAATTTTAATTAAACGCCCGGGCACTTAATCGGTCATTTACGGTACCCAACACAACTCTTTGTTATTGTTGAAAATGATTTGTTTAATTTGTTTGTATTGAGGAAGCTCCGCAGCTCTGGTTGGTTGAATGAAGTGTCAGAAGAGAATTAGAGAAATCCGGACGAAATTCAAATTCATTCAATGTCACCAATTCGAAATCTACGTACTAAAGTTAAGGCTGACTCATCCACCACTTACTCTGACTTTTCTGTCTTCAGTAATTTTTAAGTAGGCAAAGTGGAAATTATCTAATTTATTTGGTAAGTCAACTTTTGAATTACTTTGTTAGTTAGACGCCAATGAAAATTTCCGCTAATTGTGCATACGTTTCATTGGGTACAAAAACTTAACTTACTACATGAAATAAGTTGAACGCTGTAATTTGTAAAATCATTCGTGTTCGTATTGCATGGCTTTTGTTATTGCTAGTGCCAAGTGGTAGTGATTTCTACACTAATAATTTATGCTTGTAAATTAGTATTTAATTATGAAGTAGATTTCAAAAGGAAAACCTTTTGAAAACATGTCAGGAAAGTTAGAACCAAAACCAAAAAAATGGAAAGTTAGAACAAAATAAAACGCGCAAAAATGATGAAATTCGGAAAGTTAGACCTAAATAGGGAAAGTTAGAACCAAAAGTTTGGAAATGAACGAGGCTGACTTAAAATCAATTACCTAAAATGATTTGACGAACCTAATGACATCTGCTATGAATTGGATAATTTTAGTCATTTTTTGTAGTGTTTAGTTTTATATTTTTCATTTCCGACGTATTGACAAAAAGTGGTACAGTAGTGAAGATAAGTTACCTTCTCGAATAGGAACATTCTGAAGTCGATCCGAGAGTTGAACTTTATAGAAAACCTTTGCGAAACTGTTTGTTCAGTTCGTTTTACCAACGTTTTCGTTTACCGGGGATTGCTTTTCGCGAGTGGAAGGCAACACCTGGTGACCTTCAGTCGGAATAATTACTTTTTCACGATAGGGTGCGTCGGTGCTTTTTGGTGACCTCTGATTACGAGGGGTGCTCTCTGGGTTTCTGCGTCCTTTGGTCACGAAGGGTGTTTTCTGCGACCTTTGGTGTAGGGCTCGGACGGTCCGGTCCTGAGGCTAGGACCGGGACCGGACCGGACCGGCTGAGGCTAGGACCGGGACCGGACCGGTGGTCCTGA
>JAQFYE010003770.1:0-14549 GCA_034694305.1 Protaphorura glebata
TGCTTTTATTTCAGCTGGGGTGAACTCACAGTCAAGGGTTGGGTCCGCGTCGACTGGGTCATTTGTAAAGGCATTGAGTTGGTAGGCTTGGGGACTTGAATTATATACACCAGAGAAGTAACTAAACCATTCAGTCTTCGAGATATTATTTTGGGACGTCTGACGCGCGGACAGGCTCCTAACTACTTCCCAAAATGTTCTAGCGTCCCTCAAGTTGTGCAGCCTTAGTTCACGAGTAGCCTCATACTCTGTTTTTTTATTATTGCAAAGGGTACGGAAAGCTTTGTTCGCCTCGGTGTATTGCAGTAATAAGTCGCTCGACCAGGGGTTCCGTTTACTTCTACGCCAGCGCCGCAGTGCGCTGTCTTTTTGCCAAGAGAGTTTCCTACAGGCACTGTTGTACCACGGCTCCTTGTACAGAGGCGTGCTGTTCACTTTACTGGGGTGCCTGTATAGGTTCATTTGTTTACTGGTTTCTGTTATGGCTGTGCGGATGATTGGGTAGATCAAGTTTTTGTTTTCAGGAGAATTAGCTTTAATTTGAAGGAAAAATCACAAAATGAGGCCACGATTCAAAATAATTAAATTTTTGGAGAAAAAAACCGTTAAGGGCTAACTTGTAACATGTCAGGACACTACAAGTTAGCCCAGTAAGTATCTCGCATCCCAAAGTGCATTAATTTTGTACCTTTGAGATCCTCCAGTTCCCCCGCACGTTTTTCTTGGTAAAGTGCCAATTGGAATCGATGGTCCAACTCTTTCTCACGTAATTCTTGTGTCTCAATCATATTTTCTAAATTGAGCAAGGCCTCTTCTGTCTCATCAAAGGCACACTGAATGTTTACTATCAAAGCAACAAACAATTAGTAAACAAAATTCTAAAATCATTAAATTATTGAATTCTTACAAATTCGGTCTGAAATTTCTCGAACACCATGGAGGAGTTTAGGAATGTGGGCCAAGGCCATGGTCAATTGTCCAACTTTAGCCCATTCATCGTCATAAGTTTTATGGAGATTGGTGACAAGGGTGTCTGCTGTCTGGAATGGAAAACAATCAATCAATCATTTAGTTAAAAAAAACCGACATTGAAATTCAAAATTGTGGAGGAATTTTCATAATTTTTAAGAATGTACCTAAAAATTGAAAAACGGATTGCAAAAAACACAATTATAAATATAATTCTCAACAAAACCAATTGACAACGTTTTTTCAACAAGGTAAGTTCATAGTGTCCAAACAAATAAAATCGAGTTTGTTGTTTCAAAATTATTGACATTTGTCATTTTTTTTTATTGACATCTCTCATTCGTTATTGACATTTGTCATTTATTATTGACATTTGTCATTTATTATTGACATTTGTCATTTTCTTATTCACATTTGCCATTTTCATTTGACATTTTTTATTGACATTTGCCATTTTTTATTGACATTTGTCATTTTTTATTGACATTTGTCATTTTTCATTGACATTTGTCATTTTTTATTGACATCTCTCATTCATTATTGACATTTGTCATTTTTGATTGACATTTGTCATTTTCTTATTCACATTTGCCATTTTCATTGACATATGACATTTTTTACTGCCATTTGCCATTTTTTATTGACATTTGTCATTTTTTATTGACATTTGTCATTTTTTATTGACATTTGTCATTTTTTATTGACATTTGTCATTTTTTATTGACAATTGTCATTTTTTATTGACATTTGTCATTTTTATTGACATTTGTCATTTTTTATTGACATTTGTCATTTTTTATTGGCATTTGTCATTTTTTATTGACATTTGTCATTTTTTATTGACATTTGTCATGTTTTATTGACATTTGTCATTTTTTATTGACACTTGTTATTTTTTATTGACATTTGTCATTTTCTTATTCACGCTTGTCATTTTTGTTGACATTTGCCATTTTTTATTGACATTTGTCATTTTTTTTGTTTGGACAGTACGAGCTTAGCCAGTTGGAGAGTTGTCGAATGTATTTACCGTAGCAGCCACCGCCATAGCCTCAGTCTTGCGATGAATATCCACCCAATATTTTTGGTATCTTTCCAGTAGTTCGATCCCAGCCTCAAAATTGACAATTTCTTCCCCAGGTCCTCTGATCCTCCGTGGGGTCGTTCGTCTCAACCCATGTCGATCCAACTTCAGATTCCTCAGACTAAGAACACACAAAAAAAAGAAAGGACAAAAATAAATGCCAACAGGAAATTAATTAGTAAAACAAACAAGAACAAAACAGAAGTGGGAAAGATAAAATGCCCTGAAGAGCTAAGAGCTGCTCTAGAGATTCCAGACTACAAAAAACCGTCAAGAGAATAATGCGGATGTCGATAGTTCCCTTCGACACTTGAGAATCGACTCGAAACTCCTTCAAAGTTCTTCTCTGTTCATTTGTTTCCCCGGCCGTCTTTTGTTTTTGTCGAGTGTTTACTCAAGTCATTGATGTGGGAATAGAATAACCTCAAATTAAATCTAGGTATATATTCTAGGTATATTCTAGGTATCTGTCTAGGATTTTAGGTACAAATCTAGGTACATAGAAAAAATAAATTGTAGGCGTGATAATCTGAAAAACAAACATACAATCAAAAAAGTTGATTACCTGCTCGTAATTTCTTCTTGAACGTTGAGTAATTTTTCACGGAGACTTGAAAACATTTCTGATTTTGACAAAAAATTGACTCAATGGATTTCACGGTCCAAGAATTCTTCAAAAATTAATATTTAAGATGTGGAGTGGAGGACGAATAATTTCCAGGATTCGACAGACAGACGATTCTTTCTTCTTTGAATGTCAGAAACTTCAAAGGAAATCTTCAGAAGGCCAATTGTGAATGTGAATGTGAATTATCAAACAACGATAGAAAATTTAATAAAAATATGATGAAAGAGACGATTGATCAGTCAATAGGTCACAGGGTTATCACCATTTGGTCCCAATCGTCCGTGTGACAGAAAGAAAATGTTCAAAATTTACAAACACAATTCTAAAAGGTCACGGGCAAGGTTAAGGTCAAGGCAATTTAGGATCAGTCAGTGTCAGTAGAATGTTTGAACTAACAAACTAAACTGAACTGAAGTGTAGGTAATTAATTATTAATAAATTCTGTGACCACACGACAGAGGACGGTCGGAGAACAAAAACTAAGCACAATGTGTCACAACCACAATGTCAAAGGTCAAGAACGGATATTCATATTGAAACTACTGAAATTAATAGGTCAAGTTCGTATAATTTTTAACTTCCAATTTCAATTCCAATATCTTTTCCTGAAAAAGTCACATGTCGAAATCCAGTCTAATTGACCAGTCAGCTGCACTTCGTTCCACTCTTACAAAAATTAGTCCAATAATTTCACAAAATTTCAAAATTGATTGAAATATTTCAAATTGTCTGTCAATATTGTGGAAATATTTTTCAAAATTTCTTTGAAATCGCGGATTCAGATTTGAGGGTTGTTCACCGCCTTCTATGGTTTAGAAAGAAGAGCGGGAGATGGCGCCCACTACCACAACACTTACGTACGGCTCGCAAATCGCAACTATCAAAAATGCACAAATAATTTCAATTGCGATTTAAAAAAAACCTCGATAATACGATATTTCTTGTGGATTGTGTATTTCTGTCTATGTAAACTCTGTGGACAGTGTCGTAGTGGTACGTAATGGATTTATCCTTCTTTTCTTAACTTTGTCTTCACACTTTCTTTTCCTCTTGAAAGATCAAAGTGAGAGAGTTCTTGTTGACTCAACTAATGTTTTCACTCCACTTCACTTTCCAGGATTCCTGGAACTGGAAATTCATTCTGGAACAGGAACTGGAATGCCAACTGTGTCTGTGACTGTGTGTCACTGTGTGTGACACTGCATCCACATCGTGACCTCGTTCTTCTATTTATTTTGTATTTGATTTGTCTTGTCCACACTTTCTAGTCATAAAATTCCATTCAGTCATTTCATTTCGGATTCTACCATGATTTCTATACCTAGAAGGTAAATAGACACGTATAGGTGCATATTGTACTCAGTCTATCCACCTGTCATATGTTTTTGATATACACCTGGCATTCGCATTATTGTGTGCAGATAATTTGTATTTTTGCGTCCTCGTCTCGTTTCTAATGTCGCAATTTGTCAATTTCCATGTACATCGTGTTTTCAACTTACCTTGTCTCGCATTTTCTGTAGTACTTTATATTTTAGTTGGGAAAAAATCCAGATGGCACAAGTCGGAACAAAGGGAAAGGATTATTTCTATTTCTATTTCGAGTATATATGCACTCACTCGGAATTACCATAAAAAGCGTAAAAAATGAATGAAATCGTTTGAATTTAAATTAGCGAGTATTTATTAGATGATTAAATTGTAGGTACCACTTATTTAAAACGAGCACACTTCGCGGAACGCGAGCTCACGTGTCATTTTGACTACCGTGCACGTCCACGTGGCGTGTCCTTTGTTCACACTCAAAATCCATTAAGCTTCTAGTTCAAAATCTAAAAATAGCCGAAATGGTTCCGTAGTTTCTCTGGTGTAAAATATTTCAATTATTTTCTGTATAAAATACAAACTCATGTAAAAAAATTTTGTGAATGAAATAAATTCTAACATAAAATTAGTCAGAATCGGGGTAAGTTTGTACAATACGATATCCTTGGTTTTGCGTTATGCCATGCCATGCTGCATACAGTTAGCCATACTTTGCACATATTTTGCAACAATAGGGTAGACTGGTCTAATTTTGACCGCTGTGCTAAAAAATGTCACCTACTTTGCGAGTGGCGCGCATCGAGGTTCGTATTTGAAGAAGTGGTCAAAATTAGCCCACCCTACCCTATTTTAAATGTTACACAGTTAGAAACGTTTGAAAATTACGAAATAATAAATCTGAAGGTAAAAAGTCACATTTCTGAATGAAAATCTGCTTCCCCTCTCACCCTTTCAATAAATATTCGGAGAAAAAGTTCAAATATTGGACCTTGGAGAATTCCTGGGACGCCGACGGCGGATTTGTTATTTGTTTTGGTGATAAGCTATCGCGGTTTTACGGATTTATACTTGTAGACTAGACTCTGACATGCCCTCCAGCATCTGGAGTTTATTTTCCAGAGAGTCAATCTTCTTTTCTTTTCTTTCCTCCAGGTCCAATAGCTTTCTCTGGAGACTTCCCTGGTTTTGAATCTTCTACTTCTGGAGAAAACTTTTTTTGTCCATGTTTACATGTTTTACGTACATGGAAAAGAGTCCACGCTCTGGATAAAAAAAAAGTTTGTATGTTATGTATATTTGGAGATGAAAAGGCTCAAAGGCTGACGACTGGTTTATATTTAGTTATCGTATCTATAGAATGGAAGGACCTATGAGCTAGGTCCTGAGACATCCAATAAATAAATCTTTCCTACCAAAAGAAATTCATGGAATTGGGTTTCATCATTCTACGAATTTGTGAAAAAAAAGACAAGACATTCCAATTCGAATTCGGATCTCTAGAGAAGCGCCACATTTTGTCTATGCAATTATTTTTACGAGAAAAAAATTCAGGTGGGATTTGATTTGGACCTTTGAATCTCTTTCTACGAATCTCATGGTGTCCAGGACCAAAAGTCAATTGAACAGTGACTGTCGGCATTTCCCAGAAGTCCAACGAATGATTTGGTTCTTTTTCTCGACTAAATAAAAATCTATTTCTCGGAGGGACGTCGGTGAATATATTTTTTGGGGATGTGCGGTCCCCCTTTAGAAACACACCCCCCACAGTCGAAATCTAAAAAAAAGATGTCTTCTTCAAGGATTTCCGTTTGGAACGACGAAACAACATGGCGCCTTAAGTATTTTGTCTCCTGTGCCTTACAAATGAATAAAGGACACCTTATGGAAAAAATGTACGCCGTCGGAAATCGTTAAAATTTGATATATTCTAGTCCTTGTGATTCTGAACAACTTTTGTGAAGGTCCTACCCCTAGAAGTCTAACCGTTTGGCCGCAAAAAATACACTGTTGGGCATGTGCCATGGCGTACAGCGGGTTTCACTCTGACTTTCACTTTACGTCATTCCACTTGCCCAGCAGTGTATTTCTAGCGACCAAACGGTCAGAATTTTGGGTGTAAGACCTTCAAGAAAGTTGTTCAGAATCATGAGGACTAGATTCCATCGAAATCCCAGCGATTTCCAACAGCGTTCATATTTTTTCATAAGGTGTGTACGCGGTGTCCTTTATATACATATGTTGTTACACCTTGTTTGTCATTATAAATGTTATGTAGAGGGCGAAAAAGGTAAAAGGTCAAGATTGGCTCACCATAATGCTTGGAATATGTCAAAAATACGGTCTGGTGTGTCTAGTGAATTTATCGCGCGTGCTGTGACCTGTGAGTCACGGAATTCTTGGAATGTGACGTCCTCCAAGGCTCTGCCTTAGGTCCGCCGATATTTCTGGACAAAATACTGGGTTACGACATGAACCTCTCACCTTCGCCGAAATCCCTGACTTGACACGACTATTTCTGTGAAAGTGAATCAAATCAAATAAGAAATTTATTCATTTGATTTGACTTCATATTTGTCTCTCTTCCTCACTTTCATTCCAATTTCAGCTCTTTGAACAACTCGTGTGTATTTCATTTCCTCTTTGATTTTCGTCTTCACGTATTTTTGTATGACAAAAATTGTGAATGACTCGAAAGTGGTACTGTAAAAATGACCTATTTTGTATGCACCATCGACTTTGCTTTTCATCTAACTTAATTCCTCCGCTTCTTTTAACTGGTTTATGAAAAAAATGAATACAAGTTGGGATATTTCTTTCTGCCTCAATAATTTTCTTAAGAATAAACGTTTTACTCGAGTTGGATTATTAACAATATGGGCAATGAAGCAAAGTTGCAAATATAATGTAACTTAACCTCGAGGAAAATGAAAAAAATGTCGTAGAATTTCAAAAGAGATTTTTCTTGGAAAGGAACTTCAAAAGACACATTTCTGTTGGAACTTTTATTGAAAATTATTCTTAATATATCTGTATTCATTGAAACCTACGCAAAAACTTTTCAACTGTTTCCTATTCATTTATTTCTGTGAAAAGCCGGATTTAATTATTTATTTTTGAATTCTACCGAGTATTTTCAGTACATTGCTTTTAATTGTATGTGTACTGTGACTGGACCCACTTTCCAAAGAATTCTATGACGGACGTCATTTATTTGCGTAAACAGAGTGACAGTCACAATGAAGGACAACAAAATCGGATCCGAATTGAGAATAAAGGACGCTTTAGCTTAGAGAATAATAGCAATGGCACTTGTTTGAATTCCCATAATGTTCGTCAACTTGGCCAGCCATGACGTTCTTTCATTTCCCATTTTATCCTTTGCTTTTGCTTTCGTATGAAAAACCACGGAATCATGAATTCTTCATTCCTCGTTTCTTCTCTTCCCAGTTTTACGTCATCTTTTGTAATTCCAATTTCCAATTTTAGGGCTTACGGATTTCGAAATAAAACAGTGACGATAACGAGGCACGAACATATGGAAGGAAAGGGCCCCAAACAAAATATTGTCACTAGATGTCGATACTGAACAAAATGGCAGAAGACGATTAGGCTTAAAAAGCTCAGGGTCACCCCCAGGGGACGCCAAAGTTGGGTGTTTTGTGCCCTCTTAACCACAAAGATGACCCCTACAAAAGTTGTTCCACTCGCTGAGTCGAAAAACTCTTTCCTTGGCATTTTTCTCGGTGGTCAAAGGTGGAGGTCACAGGTTAAGGAGACTATATTTTAACCTGACCTGTGACCTTATCCCTTGACCGCAGAAAAAAATGCCAGAGGGAAAAATTGTTCCTCTCAGCGAATGGAACAACTTTTGTAGGGGTCATTTTTGCGGTTAAGAGGGAACGACACACTCTAGTTTGGCGCCCCCTGTGGGTGACCCTGCGTACTTAAGTCTAATCGTCTTCAGCCATTTTGTTCAGTAGATCAAACTATATCACTGTGCAAAATTTGAAATGAATCGCACGGAGGAGGATTTTCCCATATGTGGTGACCCGCCGCGATCTCCTTTGGACTATTTTCCCTTGTGGGACGTTACTTCAAGGGTAGGGGGCCTGGCAACCTGTACTGAGTCTATTTTTCATTCGGGGTTCTGAAATATAAACCGCGCGCTATATTTGTGGGACCCTTTGCGTTAGGTACATAATATTGTATAATCGGATCCATTTGATTTCACTTCTTTTGATTCGACCTCCGCCACCGTCGTTTACTTTTGATGTTATTTTTGACTTTGAAAATATTGTTGTTGTGACAGGAACCGTGTACCCATTATTTCACGTCAATGGGAAAATGTCAAGTATCACGTAACACCGAGTTTTAACATGTCATCCGTCTCCATTGCCCTATGCCTGAACTACCCGGGTATTATGTCTGACGTCTATTTCCAATCCGTCCCAGCCATTCTTTGCGTATTTGTGATGTATATTTACAATTTTTATGGGTATTTCAGTCGTCCGACTAAGTCCTGTGTCCCTGACGTGACGTCACGTGACTACTGACATTTACGTCATCAGGAGCAATCACCGAATACTCTTTTTTTTTACCCTTCGGGGGATACCCCTAGTAGTAGGAAGAAATCCAAGTGCAAAAAAAATCTATTTAAATCGACCACAATATTTAATAGTAGACGATAAGCCATCATTTGAATCATTCCTAGAGGATATTTCTCATTTCTATGCATTAATTCATATAATAATTGTATACAAACATGAGTATTTGCTTGTATTTGTGTAGCCGACCTTAAATAGTCAAAGATGGTATTTTGTTGACCTTTGACCTTACGAAACAAATAATATTAGTCCACCCACATCATTGACATGACGTGACTGGAGACAAGACAGGCGTCATTATCATATTTTAAGCCAATTCTATCGTGCCGTGTCATTTTGTCCGCCCCTTCCTCTCAGGTGCACTCCGACTTAATTTAATTACAAATCAATTGAAATTGAAACTCCTCAACTCAAAATACCACTCGTGATTTATTATACAGGGTGGTCAATAATACTTCAGTCCCAGTCCAGTAATATTTATTTCTAAATTAAAGTAAAGTTGAGACAGATACGGTAATGATGAGTTATGAATCACCCTCTGTATGTAATAATTTACTTAGATAATAAGTAAGTTCGCATATGCCGCCCTTTCATCTCATTGCCTTGTGATATGACATTATGAATTATGAGAGTGACATTAGGTAAGGGAAGGAGAAGTAAGTGGAGATGACGTCACGAGAGAGAACATAATTTGTTTTCATCATGTCTCATGGACAAAAGTAGGTCTGGCGTACCTCATAATCATATTATTTAGAGTATTCATCCTCATATCCATACATTCACGTACAGGGTGTCCAATATCTTCCATTACTACGCATTCGAACCGTTTTCTCATAGTTTCTTTTATGAAAAGCCATGAAAACATAACGAAATGAAAAACGCCGGAAACCGCATGCATTTTAACCCACGATTTTTCATTTTTTTAAAGGGACCTCAGGAAGTCTTTTGGCCAAATTTTCGAAGAATGGCGAAAAACTAAGTACTTCATTTGTGCAGACGACTTTTAACTTTTCTCGTGTCAGGAGATCCCAATTGGTGTGAAAAAGTGTATAGCTAGTCAATACATATTGGTCACCCTGTATGACTCTGTTTGATATATATATATATATATATATAGCAAAACTAAGCTTCCCTATAGCAAATCCAATATGGAATGCTCTTTATAATTTTGGACGTCGAATTAGCATGGGACAGGAGATGTAGTGAAGTTGGCCGTAAGCGGTAAGCGCGCGGTAAGCCCCGAAATAGAGTGAGTGATATCACTTAAATCCCGCTAATCTCTCTCTTTCTACCTTACGTGCGAAAGCAAATGCAGAAATAAACATATCGACCTTCTCTACAAAGGACGAAACTTTGTTTGAGACGTAATGGGACGAACAAAATGAAACGAACGAACGTCTTTGATGACAACAAACACAATTTAAGACAGCACACTATGGGGGTACAGCTTACGGCACAGGGTACAGGGTGTATCAAAACTAAAAGTTACTTTTAGTCATTTAAACCTGGTTGGAGTGCAGTACAGGGTGTTTCAAAAGTTAAAGTTACCATAGTACTCGTTTTAACTTGATGAGAGTACAGTACAGGGTGTTTCAGAAATTAAAGTTACTCCTGTATTCATTTTAACCTGGTGGGAGTGTAGTACAGGGTGTATCAAAAGCTAAGTCGCTATTGTGGTCATTTTAATCTGGTGAGTGTCGTACAGGGTGTATCAAAAATTAAAACTGTTTATTTTTTGTGGTACACCCTTTCCTTCGCCTTGCCGATTTCCATATACCTGTCCTTGTCTTTCATATCGTGAATGATCTCCTTTAATTTGTCTTAAGTGCCTAACATGCCAAGAGGGTGGATCAGTGACTATTTTAGTCGAAATTGATGTATTTTGAAATCTGGTGAAGTCGGAGAATTGTGAAGTAGGAATTATTTTTCGTCCCAGTGTTCGCTCTTAAAACGATTGAGAAATGAGCCTACTAGGAATCGAACCCGTGACCCCATACTATAAATTCGGGCAATCACTCTACTGAGCTGTCGTACCGCTATCCGTTCTGAAGAATGTCAATTACTTTTTATTTGTAATAAAAGTTAATACCTACTACACTTAATTTTATTGGACATTCACATAATTTGGGTATGACGCAATGGAGCGGCGGCAGATATCAACGGAAGGACCTTGAGAAGATAAGCCATGGATATTTTTACTGCGTTCTTTCACCATGACGCGATAACCGGCGGCGTCCTTGTGTGTCCAATCAGTCCAAGTACAAATTCCGCCATTGAACAATTTTATTTTTATTACAGCCTTGCCTTCGTCTAAATCAGACTCAGAATCGGTGATCCGAGCCGTGAACGCAGCGGAGTGTGAAATTCTGTCCTGGAGTCCTCGTTTGATTACTCACTCCACCTTGTCATTTTCTAGGTCCGTCAATCTCATCCTATGTCACTTTTGTATGTCCGATCTCCCAAAACCAGTCATTCGCGGGTCCAATCTAATCTAGTCCGGATATACACGTACTACACTTTTATTGATCCAATATAATTGAGCCCCATATAATACAATGTGTCACTTTTAATCTCACACATGCAGCAATGCATCCTTAATTTTATTAACTTCCATATCCAGGCAGGAATTTCAAGTATCAAGTTCAATCATCCACGCGCGCACGACTCATAAAAATACTACCACAAATTTCCAAAGGAATTTTTTGTCATAACAGTTTACATTTGCAAATTTTGACAGTACGACTCGTGAGACCACAAATACATAGAAATAAGGCATAAGTCCATATTTTGGCCATAGACAATTTTTAAACAAAGTTTAACTGTTTTTTGGAACATTTGTGCCAGAAATTGTCCCAATTTTTGGCCAAATCTTAAGAATTAGTGCCTTTAGCAACTTCTTCTGTCGTCCATAAGATTTGAAATTGACTTTCTGTTACTCCTCTCGTCCGCCATCTTAGTTTTTCGTTCGTCAAAAAGTGGGCACGTGATGTCCTTCGAGGGAATTAAAAAGTTGTCTGATATTTTAGTGAAATTTATTAAAAAATTGTGAAATTTTGTTCCTGATATATTTTTAGTCAATTCGCCCACTTTACGCGGTTTATTTTGATAATCTCGCTGTATCAAATTCAATCCCGCAAATTTGTCAGAAAATATTTTGACCTCAAGTATCCAAGTGCAGGTGCAGGTGAAGTTGACCTCATCTAAAAAAAATACGGATGGGAAACATATGCTATTGTTCCAGAAACGATCCGAATGTTGACATTGACAACAGTGTAGACTGAAATTTTGTTGACCAAACTAAATATTTAAGTACAAATACAAAACTGGTGGACAAAAGTGAACCCGGGAACGGCAATTGAATTGAATTCATTTCAATTCGGATGGAAGGACAAAATCAGAATCCAAACAAAGTAATAAAATAAAGCGGAAGTTTTGGCAAAACCGGAGAGGGGGCGGGCGGGGAAGGGGGGCAATGAAATGGTTCAAATCGTATTGTATTGTATTGTATTGTATGTTGTTGGAGCTAAAATCTAAGGGAGGGAACCAGATACGAGGACAAAGCAATCCATTAAAACCTGAGAAGGCCAATATAAATTAATAAAGTGGAACCACGGAAACGTATCAATTATATATTACCTACAGGGTGGACCAAAAAGAAAAAGTCTGCCGTTACTCATTACTTGACCTTTCTATTTGGTCGCAAAGTTATAAACCACCCTGTACATAAACGTACGTATTATACTGGGGTATGGCATGGCAATAGTTGTATGGCTTTGGAGACCTTGGTTGAGTCTAAATATAATGGAGAGTCGCGTGGGATATTTGTTGGTTGACTTCTCTCTTCAAAATTGATTCCTGATTGATTTTGATTAGTTGAGAGAAGGTACAAACAAAAAGACGAAGAGTATTTGGGTCAATAATAGACCACTCACCCACTCAACCACACACACCATGGATTCAATTACATTGGGCGGAGCAACGACAACGGCAAAAGTTTTTGGCAGGAAGTTCCTCAGGATAGGCTAATTTGTCCTACTTTGACGTTAGTGTGCTTTTTTGCCCCGCCCCTTTACTATAGTGTCCTTATTTGATAAATCTTATGAGGGTTAAGTTGAAGCGTGCCAATTTCTTACTAGTTAACCCATTTTTCATTTTTTTATTTTTCAACCAAAGACAATGTTATTGTTATTTTGACCGTGTCTTGTTCTGAATTCCCAGAAAATGTGTTAGGTAATGTGAAGATTCTTATGTTGTCTATACATCCGTGACTGACTCCAATCCAAATTCTGAGAATCTGGGAATTGTCGTCATTCTTACGTAACACATAACCTTTCACATAATTGTCTTTTCTTGAGTCATTGTCGTTGGAACACTCCAATACTGGAAGCACTGGAAGCCAAGTCTGACAAGGTAACTCCGTCACGTGATTAGACTTTTTTTTTGGGTCAAGAAGTCGTTTCCTCCACAATTTCGCAAACATGACCTACAGAGGTCACGAATTAATTATTTCATGCTTTCTTAATATTCAAAAACGCCAAAATGTCCAGAATAAAAAGTCATTGCCCATTTTAAAGTAAAGAAAAAAAATTCTCCCTAACTCTAATTGCGAAGGGTGTTCCAAAATAAAAATTCAGGGTGTCTCATATTTCTTTTTTCAATAAGTGTCGAAACTTAAGTTGACTGAGACGGACGTACAGGAGGGTGTCCCACAAGTCTCTCAAAACATATCTAGACTTCACCGACGAGTGAGTGTACAGGGTGTACCAAGTGATAATACAAGGTGTTTCGGAAGTTTCTTATTAAAATAGTCGGTATATCAATGTACAAATCAATCAGGGACGAGTGTACATGGTGTAACTAATAAAAATCCAGGGTGTCTCACAAGTTGTTTTAAAGAAATCCATCTATCGTAGGATAAAGTCGACACAAAACTACAGGGTATCTCCTCAATTTTTCACATAATCTCCTGATTTCAAAGGGAAGGTTGACACTCTACAGGGTGTATTAAGTGAAAATACAGGGTGTCTCAAAAGTTTAAAAAAAAATATAGAGGTTTCGTAGCAATAATCGATGACTTTTAGGGTTTCTTAATGGTTTTTCAAAAAAATTTGACTTTAATATTTATTTTTGTACATTTTTGCGGAAGAACTTCATTTTTCAAAAACAAAATTCCTGACCACTGGTTGGTGACCTCAGGTGAATCACATGTCACAGGGTTACCTTAATTTTTTTTTACTATAATCGTACATGACGTATGAGTATGAGAGCGTGCGAAGAAGAAAAACTGTATAATAAAATATATTTTATTATATCGATAGTAGAATTTTGTCCGTGGAGAAAAAACAGAAAGCGTCTTACCAAATAGGACATCAATATTGATATGGATAAAAGCATTTGATATATGAGAGATTGAACGTCGTCTCTATTTGACAATGAAACTAAGTAAGTAAGTAATTTATCTCATTTCCTTAATCGAATCATGTTCTCTATCAAGAATAAGAATCCAGGATAATGTTACCTTTAGGACAATTCCTTCCTTGGACGGACGCACTTCGCTCCCTTATCCTTCAGTTTCATTTCATCCACAAATCTGTCCACAACCAAACCAACGCACAAAATATTTCACATTTCTCTGTTTTCTCTCCAATTTTACCTGTTTTTTTTCACACAAAATCTCTCGAGAACTTTGTCAATTTTGGTGACGGTCTGCGGTTTCATGGTTCCCGGAAAACTTTTATTCCTTTGAGAAAAACGTCTCACGAATTCGATTCCATTCATTTCCATTCACTTCTACGACTCTTTTCTCTTTCATTTTATTTACACAAGAACAGTCAACAAAAGTGAGATATACATTTTATGTCACTTTTTTCATTTCCTTTCAATTTCCTGCTTTATTTACACTAGAAAATAAATTGCCTTGTCTTCGTATTCAAATCTT
>JAQFYE010003771.1:0-14540 GCA_034694305.1 Protaphorura glebata
GTTATAATCATTGATTGTAATTCATATTTTATATCAGCAACGCATAAATAAACCATTGAACTTGAACTTGAACTTGATCCACATGAGGTTAGGGTCCGGCGGAGGGCACGGGGGTGAGCCCGAGTTCCAGTAGGGGGATCAACGGAGCTTCGTAGTGAATTAAATGTTAGCCATAGAGAGAATAAGACTGTTTTGGGATACGAGAGAGAAAGAGAGAAAACGGCGTTTGAGTGATCTGTAAGCTGACAAGGGTTGATGAGTGAAAGTTTATTGAGCAAGAACCTGAGTATTGACCACAACGTACGGAAACGTACGGACTTTATTCTATGTGACCGCCAGAGGGCGTCACATATTTATGGTGGCCCGTGTTTTACACACCAAGGAAATCATCTTTATTCCCCAACGAGTGTGTTGGACGAACCGTGACAGAAATCCTTCGTGACCAGCGGGTATAAGTGACCACAGTAAATGGAATGGACACCTAAGATTTGTAAATTTATTAGCTTTCTCTTGCTTTCAATTCCTGCTTTTAGAGAATACATTTACTCAAAATAAATGTGAACCACATTTATGTATTTTAAGGTTGTTTGCATGTTTTAGAATATCACAATCTAGTAATGCAATAATTGAAACTATGGCAAAGTAATTTAAGTAAAGTAGGCATTCTTAACGGCTAACATGGTCAACGACTATTTCTCAAACTCTAGTGAAAAACGAAACTTTTACAGGTTACCGGTTAGTTCAGATGGTGAGGCTAGGGTTGAGTCAGTATCAGGGTGAAATCGCCTTATGTGCCGCAATAAACCAGTTTTATCAGCAAGATAGGTCTTGCATATGCGACAACATTGCTTAATGAGCTGGCCTGAACACCTTAGAGTACGATGCGTGAAATTGCGGTTAGGCTTCATCACATTACAATGAGGACATAATTTTTTAAACAGTTTCCGACCATTCACAATAGGAATTGAGGTAGAGTCAGGCAGATGCGATTGTTCACAAGTTAGGGGATTGGAGTCGCGAACACTGTTACTTTCAATGGGTTAAGTTCGTGGGGTAGATTGAATTATACTGGGAACAGTATATTTCGTCTGGTAACGATTGAACAAGGAGATAGACGACCAAATAAGCCATTTATACCGCCTTGTCTACAGCGTTGAGCAGCACTTCGGACAGATCTTGACCGTGACTTAATTAAAATAAAATTTAACATAAGAATGAGGTAACACAACAGAAGAAATATATAGAAATATCAACATACCATAAGCCAACTCCTATAGTGAATCGGCAGGGACATCTTGCGTTATTTACTAGAGTTTCCCGTCGACGCCGGGAATCATTGCAATTGGCACAAGCACATTTGCAAAAAATGGTGTTCGTATAAGACGTTACGCCTCCAGAGAACCAGAAAATATGTGAAGGGTTTAGGAGTTAAGCTTTGATGATTTGAGTTGCCTCCCTTTACGTAATATATTATTTGTTGTGGAGTGAAAGGCTCAACACTGCACATCCGTGCTCAACACTGCACATCACTACTCAATTCCAATACATATTTTTGACATGATATGACGTCATGACAGTAGGGCAATGTGTCCGTTTCTCAAACGACCACTAGTTTAACATTCTGCTCAGCTAATTTTATTAAAGTAATTAATTATTTATTGATTAGATTAAATTATCAATAAATGTGAAATGCTGTAATGCCTTACCGTAGTGTTGTATTAGTTCTGGTTCTAAGTTCTTTAATTTAGTTCTAGTTCTAGTTCCCGGAACTAGAACTAGAACTCAATGTAAACTTTAGAACTGGAACCAGAATTAAAATATGTGCATTCCCGGAATTAGAACTAGAGCTAAATTATCACGCGGAGTTGTACTGGAATTGAGTACTAATTGAGTTCTTTTGTTATAGTTCTCACGCTTCCGTGTAGAACTAAATTAACTAGAACTAATCAGAACTATCTTACCGTTATGGGGATATCTTGATATATATGTGACAAATAGTCAAGAGAATACATCGACCACAAATTGCTCTGCATGAGGAGACATCCAGAGTACCTACTTGTCTACGAAAATATCTCTGTCTTTGGCTACCATTGGCTGATAGATCTCTGTAGTTTTTTCTCATTGCATCGAGCGGCTGCATTTGCACTGTCTCTGGCTCACGCCCACCACAACTTTTGCCTCTTCAGCATGGAGGGTGGGAAAGGGTGGATAATTAAGGTACTTTTAGGTACTTGATTCCTTCCCGTAACCCAAGATCGGAATCTCCTTAAACTAGTTCCATGCAACTGACACCGAAGCGATCCTATAATTAAAATAAATACGATTATTAGTGACAATTAAAATTAATTCATTAAAATCAAGTTTTGACGGAAGTTTTAGCAGTTTTCAAGCGGAAAATAAGTAGTTCCATAAATTTAAAAATTGAGAAAAAAGGTTTTTGAACCGTAACCTCTTCAGTTAATCAAACTAAGCCTGGTCTAAAAAATGTGGGACATACATGATCAATACATGAGTATGATACTGAATAAGTTACTGAGTATTTTGCCTTGATATGCTCCTGATGCTGACCTGAACGAGAAATTGATTTGCGACGTGGAAGACGGCAGTTTCTCTTACTCTCTCTCTTCTATATATCGGAAATCTCAACGGCTGACCTATCGCTACAATGGATGCGTATGAGGAAGAAAAATGAACTAATTGTAGACTCAACTGATATTTCTATGAAATTATTCTCCAGTGTAATCAATTATCCACGGTTTCAATGATACATTGTAAGCATATTTAATATCATGATTATTAACAAAATGCCTGACGTGTTCATGAGTAGTATAATCGTTCGGTTGCTAAAATAACCTAACTTACCTCACGGTAACATTAGACAGCTCGTTTTGTTATTAACACAAAAGCCACATAGCTCGTATTAACACGAAAACTTCATAGTTCGTTTTGTTATTAACACGAAAACCACATAAGCTCGTTTTAGAATTAGTACGGCTTACAGATAGCTTGGTTTCAAACCTTCAAACAAACCGACGATATATAAAATCCATACAATGTGTACTTACGTTTACAATATTGAATAATAAGAATGGCCCTGTACTGTTTAAGGACATATTTACATCCATGAATTGGTACATGGACATCACGCACGTAATGCGAATCAAATGTATCAAAAATGTCATCTGACTGGGGTAGGACAAATGAGTTTCTCTTATACGAAGCAGGAGCGAAGTATTGGAATGAAATTATGGCGGAGAAAGAGTGCTCACTCTACTTGTTTAAAAAAATGATGTCCTAGTAAGTATTTAACAAACTGTGAAAGAGTGTAATTATTGTACGACACTTAGCTAAGCTTGTATATATTTTTATTAGCTCGTGGACGCAGTCCTGCAAAGGGCTTCTAAAATTGTCATGTTGTCTCTCGGTCTGTCTGTCCGTCCGTCTGTCTGTCTGGTGCAATGCTTCTCATCCCATCTCCTTACAATCTCAATCATATCAACGCAACTTCACTTCAAAACTGCTTGAACTTATATACCTCTCATATTGCACGATTACTATTTCCACGAGGCAGCTTAAATCAATGTGTCACAAATACACGTAATAGAAAACGTCGCGATGTAGTTTTTGCTCTCATTTGTTTGGAATTATTTGCAACTCAAATGTGCTCCTGACTGAGGGGTCATATTGAACCATCTTATCGCAACATAGCTTAAGCACTTCTGAAATCTGCTTTCATAATGTTGTGATATGATTTGAAACGTTATAGAGATATCGCCACCTAATGTTAAAGAGATGGTAACGTTAAAGAGATATTGCCACCTAATGTTAAGAGATAGGACGTCTTTCAATCACTGAGGTAGAAGCGTTCTATCGTACACATGCTTCCAGCATGATGTGATAAGCTATGTAACGTTGGTTGTGTAAAGAGATATCGCCACCTAATGTTAAGAGATAGGACGACTTTCAATCACTGAGGTAGAAGCGTTCTAACGTACACATGCTTCCAGCATGATGTGATAAGCTATGTAACGTTGGTTGTGTAAAGAGATATCGCTACTTAATATTAAAGAGCTAGGACGACTTCAAATCAATGAATGGGAAGCGTTCTATTGTACACATGCTTCCAGTATGACGTGATAAGATACGTAACGGTTTATAGATATCGCCACCTAATGTTAAAGTCGTAATGACTCTCGTAACGTACGTAAACTCGTAATGTAAGCATTGCTTACTCGCTTGCAAACTCGCAAGTAATGGGAAATCGTGGTACGAAAATAAATAAATAAATATAATTCAAAAGTCCGAATCGGAAGATTTGTAATTGTAAGGTCCTAAGACTGCTGCGATTTTCTCTATTGGATTATCCAAAAATTATCAATGTATCCGTAGGGGAATCCTGAATGTCATGCTAGCAGTTTGACTTACACGTTACCTACCTTATGGTTTTTGCACAATTTCGTCGGTCGGTCGAGAGAAGTTTGCATCCTAAAGATAGATAACTCATCAGACACTTACGAGAGGAACGTCAGGGTGGATATTTTTAGAAAAGTTTGAAATTCTTATCAGTGAATTCTGATACGATGAGAAATGGAATGATAATTCATTCGTCGCACATTTCAGGTTTAGATTAGCAGTTGACTTGAATTTGAATTTCTGAGAGGTGTTTGAGTGTGGGACCGGTCCCGTTGATTCAACCCGCGGGAAGAGAGGGAGACCGGGCGAGAAAGGAAGACTGAGACGAGGCCTAGGACATTCTAGCTATTCACACATGCACAACCAAAATTCAAATCCAGGTCAACTGCTGACCTAAACCAGAAATGCGGGACGAGTGAAATATCACCACAGATTTCTCATCGTATCAGTTCCAGATTCTCCTACAAATATCCACTCTGGCGTTTCCCTCGTTAGTCCAGTGAGTAGAAAAAGAAACTAAATTAAAAAATACATTGTCGTAGTGTTCGTTGAATGACGCTTATACGACGTAATTTCTTTCAATTGTACAAAAAATGTAAATTGAGTCCATCTTTATGACAATGCCTGCAGAATATATTTATGAAACCTTTACTCTTTGTTAGATTCGGAACACTCACGCTCATTTGGCGATATTACTGCATTGTTTGACTTCCCATCATGTTTGACAAATAATTATATATAATTGACTCGAACTTCAACGAACTTAAACTTAAATGCGCTTGCATGTTTTTCATTCATTCGCTAAGTAACTCTTGCCCAATAAAGTTGGGAAAATGTATATTTTAAATATTTCTTTCGTATTTCTGACATTTACAATTTATGGAACAAATAGTGCTGATTTGGAACCGGAGTCTTCTGTTGAAACCATCATTCAAATCCCACAAGGGAAATTAGAAGGAATCCAACAGATTGCTCGAAATCGAAGATCGTACGCCGCTTTCTTAGGAGTTCCTTTCGGAAAGGCAGTAAGATTTGAGGTTAGAAGTCATTGTTGCATTAAAGTTATTTTCCAAGAAATCCGCTGTTTTTCTGAATATAACAAAAAATTCTCAATTTTTTCAATATAATTTGTCTACTTTTATAGTCAAGTACTACAATTCCAATAGCTTTGACACCACTTCTACAAAATCGGAAAATATATCGCGTCATTTTCTTCGTAATATTTGGAAATAGAAGTCTTTTGATTTTTCTCCAGGAAGCAAAACCAGCTGATGGTTGGGAAGGGACGAGAGATGCGACGGAATTTGGAGAATCCTGTCTTCAGAATCACATGTTCTTTAAAAAACGAGTCGTTGGTTCGGAAGATTGTCTATTTCTTAATATTTACACGGCAAATCCGAAATATAACTCCACGCTCCATCCTGTAATGGTTTTTATCCATGGCGGCGCATTTCAATTCGGATCTGGCAGCACGTATGACGGAAAATATTTCTTGAGTGAAGATGTCGTTCTGGTATCCATCAATTATCGTCTGGGGCCATTCGGTTAGACAATCAATCAATCAAGGATATTTTTATCAATAGGGAAATTAATGTCCTATTTTCATTTGTTGATATTTTCGAGAGAAAGAATCATATTCAAAATTCTGACATTTGTGCTAAGGGTTCTTGAAAATCTCTGATGGGGCAAACTTGGGAATGAAGGATCAGGTTTTGGCATTGAAGTGGGTTCAACAAAACATTGAGTATTTTGGTGGAGATCCAAGCAGTGTGACCATCTTTGGAGAGAGTGCTGGAGCTATGAGTGTTTCTTTACATCTGCTATCACCACTGTCTAAAGGTTTTATGCCAAAAGTACACCGCACAGTCCTTGAGGTCAAAAGTAGGTCACCGGTGACACACTACTGATGTCACGAGGTGTTACAGACCGGGTCATAATTTTTTTTTAAATGGGCTGTTCCCATCACCACCCGTGCAAAGGTTAAATAAATAGTAAAATAAAAAGGAAAGAAACGTTACGCACGCAACAACATCACTGAATATAAAAAATTTCATCCAGGCCTATCTCAGAAGGCAAAGTTCCCAAAACAGCGGCAACGATTCCTCGCTGAATCGCAATGCTTATTCTCTGAATGAGATAAGTCGTCGCCCGTTTCTCCCCAGTAACTCGAGAAATTCTGTGTCCTATCTCACGAATGAGGCATACACCTTTTGTCCCCCAAACGCCAGTAGTTTCGACCTCAACTGGGACAAAAATAAAACGGTCTCGCAGGAGATCGTACCTTTTATACTTTCCCTCCACCTTTTTTTGAGCTGCCAAACCGGCATCAAACGGGTTCCGAATAACTTGGAATCCCCGCCGATACAAGCGCTCGAGATATCACGTCATTGCCCGCACCATGGCGGGACCATCCGCCGGCACTCTTCCGGCAATCCAAGCCATGCAAACCCTTTCGGGAAACATCTGCACCACACGGGCATTTATGGGGTTGACAAATATCACGACCTAGACGGAGGGCGCAGGAAATCCTGAACGATTCGTCCGGAAGGTGAGTACCCAATTGCGAGGATGGTAAAACGCCAAGCCACACATCCGCTTCAGGCTGGCTACTCGCTAAAAGACGCGCCTTGTCTTTCAACCTTCGAGCTTTCTGACGCAATCAACGGACCATCCCAAAAACTTTGCTTTCCACGTAGTGCTAGCTCGGGTAAAGGAATAGCTCCCATACCTGACCAACTACCCTCGGCCTCATCGGCGGCGTCTTCAGCAGATTTTCTTTGTTTAAATTGAGATTTCTATCTACTACTGGGTAGTACGGGGGGAAAAACCACTCCGCCACAGGGTGGTTCATAGATTAGTATTAGTACAGGGTGTGGCATAAGTTTTCTTTAAGATTTGAACTTCACAGAAGTTGTTCAGAATCACTACTTTTTACCTTAAAGACGGTGTTTAGTCAATTAAAATAAATATTTGGGCACCAATTAAGCAACTAAATTATCCTAGGATTGTTTCACCGCGCAATTTCTCAGAGCGGAGTTGCCAATTCCCCATTTACGTTAGTTTCGGATCCAGCTAGAGAGCTGAGAAAACTTGGGGTTCTGATGGACTGTCCAGTCAGCAATCTGGACTATTTAATCCAATGCTTAAAGAAAATCGATGGGAAATATATGCTGAAGAGGATTTCTAGAACGGCCAAGATTTCTACCTCTACGAACAAGACAAAAGTATTTTCATTCTCGCTACATTTCAAGTTTTGATCAAAATTTAAATTATTTCTTGTAGGAATTTCGCCCAGAAGATATTCCGAAATTTCTATTGAGCGTGGACTCTGAATCAAGTGGAAGTGTGTTCCTCCCAGACACTCCTTTGAATTTGATGCGGAAAGGAGAAATCTCCAAGGTTCCTTGGATAAACGGTGTAAATGCTATCGATGGATTGCGTAAGTAACAACTTTCGTGAAGGTTCTACCCCAAAAAGTCTAGCCGTTTGGTCATCAGGAAATCAAATTGACTTTGTGACATCATAGGTAGTATCCGTGACAAATTTGTGACGTCACAAAGCAAATTTAACCTTCGTAGTTCTAGCGGCCAAATGGTTAAACTTTTCGGAGTAGAACTTTCAAAGCTGTTCAGGAGGTAAAATAGGACAACATACCCTAATACGAGCTAAATTAAACTTCCTACTTTATCTATATATTTTTTTAATTTGAATTGGGCAGTTTTCAATCGAGGCCGAGACTTGAAGGATGTGTCCCGAAAATCCTGGAACTCGAAAGATGGAGCTGATCTCTTATTTGACGATCCGGAGTGCAATGAGCTGGCAACTATCCGACAATATTATGTTGGCGGTGACAATAACGACTCGGTCGAAGTATCCGCAAATGTTACGGACTTATTCTCCGACCGAATTTTTAACCACCCGGCTAAAGTGGCTTCCATTCTCCGTGCGAAATATGCTCCGTCCTATTTGTACTATTTCGCCCTTAAGGGGACTTCAAGTATCGTCGGTGATCTGAATCCATCTGATGAGAAGGGTATTAAAAAAAACTTTCAAAAATATTAAGCAAATGTTTTAATTTACAAAATTTATTGTTAGGTCTTAAACGTCCAACCCACGCGGACGAAATGCAATATCAATTTAAAATTGCTAATCTCGTCCCGGAAATCAACGCCGATTCAAAATATTACCAATTTTCGGAGCATTTTGTCAAACTATGGGTGACATTTGCAAAGGACGGGTAAATTTGACCAGTTTTAATTACAATTAATCAGAATTAGACAAGATATAAAAATAAACAAGATTAGGGTCAAAGGTCACCTATACCCAAATTTGAAACACTTTATACCATCAATTGATTTTTGTAGAACCGTGGCTCCTGAGAAGTTGTCACCAGCAGCATCTCCTTGGATACCAGTAAGTAACACAAGCAGTGTGAATGATGATATCGAGTGGTACCAGATGGATAAAAAGTCCGAAATGATCAAGGAATCTCTCATTTTCAACTCTAGACTCAATTTCTGGAATGATTTGTTAGGAATTAACAAGTAATTAATACTGTAAACAAAACAAAATATGAAACATCCCAATATTAAAATTACTAGTAGTAGTTGTAGGTGTTGGCCGTGACTCAGCCTAGATGGCGTGTGTATCCGGTTTTGTAGTAACGACACCAGTACTATTGTCGTGATTAATAAATTAAGCAGTAGGTACACACATTCATTTAAAAGAGCCTACAAAATGAGTATTTATTTCGTATAAAATTTTACAAATAAATTGAAATTAAATTATTAAAATAAAGCTATCGCTATTGATCAAAGAAACTGATTTGCGTGGAACCTCGGTTCGAGCCATGGTAGGCCACTGTGTCCGTTTCTCCAAATGACCACATGATGGACATTCTGCTCGGCTAATCATATTCAAATAATTAATTATTAATTAAATAAACTATTATCGAATATGAAATGTTGTAATGCCTTACCGTTATAGGGATATCTTGATAGATGTCAGGTGTGACCAGTAGTCTCGAAAACATGAGTGTCGTGTGCGTGCAATTTTCAGAAGCCTCCAGAAGATCCCAATCTTGACTGTAGTCCATAACAGGCTCCATGTTACTGATGCCAAACCGATCCTGTAATTTAAATAAATAAAATTATTAACTACAATTAAGATTAACTAACTATAATTAAGTTCTTACCGCAAAATAAGTAGTTCCGTTTGGATAAACACCGCCAACGACGATATCAGCGCCAGTCATCACACCAGATTTTGAAACACCGAAACCAACAAAACCAGTCGTGTTGGCTGTGACTGTAAAGGTTATGACCTGAGTTTCTATGTCAATAATCCAGTCAGCGGTGAACTCTCCGTCCCAGTCACCGTCTTCCTCAAAATTTTCGAAATGACCATAAATTTCGGAATTTGGGGTCTCAATAGGTCCGCCGGATGTTGGTAGAGCCAAAGCACCCAAAAATAAAATCAATGCGCAGATTTTCAGTTGTGTGATCATTTTGATAAGTTTTTATAATTTTCAAATTTCTATAAATGTTGGGAACTTTTTGAAGTTGACTCAATTTGTTAATTGTTCCGTCGAGAATCTCAGCCCTTTTATACAGGATTTATTTGGAATTCGAGTACGAACTTGAGATGGAATGTGGACAATGCATGACCGTCCAAGTATTTCGTGTGCAAAGGTTGAAGCAGGAAAGCCCTAATATAATTAACCTTCTATGCCACTCAAAATTCCTGGCCGATTATGATAAACATTGTTTCATAATTCAAACAAACATACACAAATCCGATCCCGGTAGGTCGTGAGTCAAAAATATTTCAATATTTTTACAAGTAGGATTGCATGCAAATTGAAGTGGGCAGATGGGAGGATCACCCGACTGGATTTGGATTAATAGAATTGCATATCCGCTCGAGTGGCATGTCAATGTCAATCAAAATAATTTGTATTTTGATTTACACGTGATTATGTGTTGCACAACACAACATACGACTATGTTTGTAAATGATTTTATTAGTACATGGTGGTCCATAACTTTTGTGGCATCATCCATTTTGTGTGGGCGAGGTGACTTGATATTGTAGGCAATGGGAGGGTATATATTGACGTAATTGCACCTATGTCGGGATATTTAGCCCGCCTTACCCAATAAGTCGTTATTTTAAGCCATTTATGAAGGCGATAGTGCACAAGCCCTGTGAACCACCCTGTAAACTTAAATTTTTACTCTTGAAGTAATGAAATGCTACTACGCAGTATGAATGGGTGGAAATTCAGAACACTGCGTCCAATTTTAGTCCCATGAAAGATAGTGCGTAATTTTTGAAAGCGTATGTATACTTGCAGAAATCGGGTACCAATAATATATTTTCTAAAATATAGTCCCTACTACTAGGGGCACCTTCCAAAAGTCAATGGAAAATAATTTTTGTCATACCGAAATTAATACATTCCAAAGAAATAATCACGTATTAAATTTATTGAGACTAATTTGGGGAGAATTGTATGAAATATTGTTTATTTAATGTTGTTCTAAACGTTATTGTCGAGATTATCCCAAAATTTCATCCTAGAACCGAGAATGGTGGATTCTGCGGCCATTTTAGATTCCGTGTCAAAATGGTACCATTGAATGTCATCGTTTGGTCCGATGGAATCGCTGAGTGGTGTCCAAATAGTCCCGTTCCCGGCATTATTGTCACTCGTCGCAAAATTTCTAAACATATTTTCACAATCAAGAGTTAGAATATGTCCAATTTTTAAGATCAAATATTGCAAAATAACCCATTCTTTGCAAATGTGGTCCAAAGTTTCACAAAATGGTCCGAAAATTCCGAGAAGTTAGAATTTGACTGTATTTCCGGAAAAAGTGGGGTATTGAATAAGTACTGAAGCTCGTCACCGTGGGTTGGAGTATAGAGGCCTAAAAAAAATTGAAGAATTATATTTTTAAAGTCTATAATTTGAGTGAGACATCATCACGTACAACAATAAGAAAAATGTACGGTATGTCGAAGGTCTTACCGTCGGGACCAGGAGGGATGATGTGTTTATAGAAACTAGCGACACCTCTCAGAGAAAAGTGGTAGAGGTATGTTGAAGCATGTTTTGAATAGATGACAGCACTAGACTTGGCAGGATGAATGAAACCGTAGTCAGACAGCAAATTCACAATATTTTCTTTCTCTGACGTTTTCTCATTATTTCCAAAATAAAATTGATGAATTGCTTCAGAACGGTTTGTATTCTTCTCATCATATCTAAATGCTTTTGGCGCGATCGAATTCCAATTTTCTTTATCTCCCCCATTTTTGTAAATGGCTTTGAATTCTGGGCTTGCTGCTTAGACAAAAATTTAATCCAAGATAATTCATTCAACAACACTTTCTTAATAGGTTAGCTCATACTCTCAAAATTTCAGGCATACCCTCTACAGCAACCGCACCCTCGTTTTCATTTGTTCCAGTAATCCATGGGATTTTTTCGAAATCACCTTTTTTCAAAATATTGACAGGGAAGTCTGGAAGGAAGGCGTCTTTCTGGTCCTTTTCAACTTTGATGACTATGTTTGGAATTTCTTGGATTTTAAACCCCTAAATAATCAAAAATAAGCATTTATCAATTTAGAAAATACTTCTGAGAAGATAATTTCATATTTTGACATACAGGAGTTGCTTCAGATTTCGTAAGGGTACTGATAATCGATAGTCCATCAATTTTTGTCAAACAAGTCAAGAGTTCCTCTGCATTGGTTTTGGATGGACAACCCATCAGACGTCCAAGTTTCTGAAATTCTTTAGGTTTTTCTTCAAATGGGATGAGAGGATTGGTTGCTGTTCCACTTTGGGAAATGGCTTTATGGAACAACCCTGTTTTCAAAAAATAAATGTCAAATACACATTTCTCGTGCCTTTGTACAATAAACTTCAACAAAAATTACCCTTGGACAACGGTGACAAAGTTTGGACAGAAACACTAATGGCGCCGGCACTTTCGCCGAAAATTGTAACTGAATTCTGATCTCCACCAAAATGTTGAATATTTTTATTGACCCACTTGAGTGCCAGAATTTGATCCTTGAGTCCAAAATTTGAGTCAAAACCAGTGTCCGTAAAACCTAATTGTAGTTAAGAAAAATAACGTAGGACAATCGTTTAAAAATTAATTAATTCATAATATTCGGAATTTACCGAAAGGTCCGACACGATAGTTAATTGTGACAAGAACGACATCTTCATCCATGAAATATTTTGGTCCATATTCATTGGAGGAACCGCTACGAAAACCGCCACCGTGAAAGAATGCCATCACTGGTAGCGCTGTGCCGTTTAAAATCTGCAGAGATTAAAGCAAAGCGGGTAGGGTATGGTGAGCTAAATAGCCCCGTGGGGCAAACGGGGACACTCGAATAAAAATACGACAACCATACTAATTCACATACCTTTGGAGAGTAAACATTCAAAAACAGACAGTCTTCTTCACCATGGATCTTGTTGGTTAAAACATCAAATTGAAGACACGTTGCCCCAAATTCTGAGACAACCTTCCTTCCTTCCCAATTTTCAGCCGGGACAGAGTGCTGAAATCAGACGTAAGAGGGCGGGTTAAAAAGTGATGATATTTTAGTTAAGATTTTTGAATGTATATTTCTAACGTACATTCCAACGCTCAGCTTTGCCATAAGGAATTCCTCGAAAAGCGAAGAATTTTCTTCCATCTCTGGACACCTCTTCCTTGCCTTCCAATTTCCCCTCTGGAATTGTAACAATAGGGTGAACAGGATTTCGTGGAACAATGGTCGTGGCGTCCACCAGAAATAAAGCACAAATTACATTAACTAATATTGCGAACAACTTTGCCATTTCGGCCAGTTTTCTTTAATATTGCCAAGAAATTGAACTCAAGGTTTAAAATGGACAAATTTTTACCACTGTGCATGATGTCTGAGAGAAACAATTATCTCATCCATTCCTTTTATACACATTTCTGGACATGGAACTTCCAAGGAGCCGAAGAAATGAATTAAATTGAAGAGAATATAAAATTCATAAAATATTGCTTGTAATGCAAAAACTTGAAGGTCAGTCTGGACATCCAAAGTCCAAAGTTTTCTGTGATTTGATTGTTTGAACGTCACGCCATATGTAACACAGGTAGGCTAACTTGCCCCAATTTGGACCACGTCTCGATTACTATGTATATATCATAATTATTTTATCCATTCCTTTTATTCATTTTTCTGGACCTGCCACTACCAATAAGCAAAAAACTGAATGAATTAAAGAAAATATAAAACTCAAACAAAATTGCTCGTAATGCAAAAACTTGAAGGGCAGACTGGACAGGCAAAGTCCAAACTTCCCCATGTGATTTGAATGTTTGAACGAAACGTCATATGCAAGACAAGGTAGGCTAACTTGCTCTTTTTCTTTTGGGGTACCTTGAGATTAAGTAAAATTGAACTTCACTCCAGTCTCAATTTATTGCAACTTGATATTGCTTATTAACTTCAGTCTTTATTGGCTCTTCATAACACAACAGATGTCGGATTTAATTGGTTTAGGTCGTGGCCTTGACTCAGCGGAGAAGGCGTATGTGTCGTAACAACCCTCAATATTTTCTTATATATTTGTTACACTTCACAATCTGTGTAGGACTTGAAATCTTAACGATTTATTGATAATTTAATGTTCTTAAATGTGATAAAAATCATAGAACAAACGCATGCAATCTATAAGGTAGGCTGGTCTAATTTTAACCGGTGTGCTAAAAATCGCCACTAGAGAAATTGGAATTTAGCGGCATGATGTTTCACCAATTCAAAGGATACCGCACAAAGCGCACGGCAAAATAGAGCCAGTCAGAATTGTCTGCATTTTGGATATGTTATAGCGCTTGACCTGCTGAACAACTTTTGTGTAGGTCTCACTCCCAAAAGTCGCACCGTTTGGGCGCTAGAAATATATGGGGGCATGTGCTACGCCCAGGGCGGATTCGGTGACGCATATGCCCCCCGTTTATTTCTAGCGAAATTTCTAGCGATCTTGGCTATAACATACATTCGGGTCGATTTTTTATTTAACGTGGAATATTTTCTCTGGTTTTAGTAGAAAATCGA
>JAQFYE010003772.1:0-14535 GCA_034694305.1 Protaphorura glebata
TCTCGGTTAACATTTTCTGGTTGATCCTTGCCTGTTTCGGTCCGGATAGTTGGGTCAATTATGAAACCTTCCCTCGATGCTGAATCGAATGCTATAATATCAACTCGACGATTTGAATCTTTTTCACTAACACAATGTATTTCTTCGTGAAATGTCATGTTTGTAGTCTTCAGAGATGCAGCAATTAAGGATTATTATTGTTAAGGATAATAGCAAAACTATTATGAATAGCCACAGATGAAGCTACAGAACAATACGTCGTCGTTACAGTGGACCATGTCAGAAATGCTTAGTCATGACGTCATAACTGGTGACACGGGAGAGATAGGTTCTCCATAGCTTTAACTTTAACTCATGAAATAAATTCATTTCCAAACTAATAAAAAATACAGTAAAAGTTGGTAATCGATTTGGGGAAGAAATATTAGAAATTGACCTGGTAGACTCCCGACGTAGTCGAATTGAATTGGCAGGGTGATTTAATTTTGCCATAAGACGTGAGAAGGAATGAAGTTGCCATCTGCAATGAAGTAAATCTGGTAGAAGGACAATGATTTTCTCCAGCAAATGAAGCACACTCTCCAATTCTTCTCTCTGAGCCCGGTGAACTGTTGACACAAATGATATACATATTAAGCCAAATTTTAAATATTTTTAACACTTTTACGAGCACGACAAACGAGCGACAATGGGGCTTCCAGCCAAAAAAACCAATTCTGGGTGAATACCTTGTCTGTAATCAAAAATGGACCGACCCAACAGGACGAAGCCACAGAATACATAAAATCGTTACTACTTTGTCAAGAGACCAAGTTATTTTCTAATTCCTATTCTCCAAATACGGACACTTAGCAGATTTGTGGATTTAATGAGTAGAATATTTTGCAGAAAGAGTAAAACGACATATTTTTGTGGGTAAGAATCTACCGAGACATTAATTCCAAAAATTAATTGAATAATTCGAACAAAGTTACGAGAATCAAAACTTAGACATTTTGGTAGATAATTTGTAGGAACGACGTAATTCAGAAACAGAATCAACTTATGAAAGAATTCGGTTTTCCTGACCGAGTGACACTGTCATCAGTCATAATATATGGACTTGTGTCCAGTACACTTAATGTTGATTTAACTTCTCCCCTCGATTAGGAATTTACATGAAAACAAGTACCAATAAGCTTATAGATTTCGTTCTAAAGGAATTTCAAGTGTTAGACATCTTATTTGAAAACATACTATTTTAACAATTTGTTAACTATAGCCCTTCCGGTTTAATTAATTTCGGAAAATATATATTGAAGTGAAGTTTGAAAAAAAGCTACGGTTAAATGTTAATATTGTTATTTTATTTCAAGAATTATTCTGGCAAAATAAAATTATCTAATGCACAAACTAACTACATAAAAGCAATTTGAAGTTGTGCTTATACAGTACAATATTCATAATGAGGTTTACTAACGCGTATGGAAAATATTCAAAGAATGAAGTCAAATCTACACATTTTGATTAAGCAGAAAAAAGTACAAGATAGAACAAAAAAGATGAAGCACATTGATGGAGCAGTTTAGTAATGAAGCACTCACCCAATGAAAATGGTAGAGTCTCAGACATGGTCTGAGACAACGAAGGGCTTAAAAAACCTGTGAATTAATTAATACCAAACACCACTATCATTCCACCAGAACCAGAACCAGAACCAGACAACAGTAAATAAAATATATCCATAAAACCAACAATGAACCGCGATGATTTCAAAAACGAAACGAAACACATGGGGCGAATTTGGAAATACAAATATTAAATTCAGAACGCCACAACTATATAAAATTGAACTACATTCCAATTAAAATTCAGCGCAACAATATAAATAATTTTCAACGCAAGAGTACTACTGGATTGGATTTACAATTAAATGGCTCTCAAAATATTTACCAAATTTTGCATACCGTTCAAATTTTAGAGCAAATAGTTAGCTGAAGAAGAATTTAGTATTGGCAAGCAACTAGACGAGATTTCCTTATAAAAAGACGATCGAACAATACGAAAGAGCAATTTAAGTTCAAGAAACGCAAGCATAAAAACTGATTAGTACTTAAATTGGAATAACTGAATGAAAACTTACCTCCACGATGTTTCAGTGACCCTTCGGCTGAAACAATTCCCTCGTAGACTAAATGATAAATATGTGAATAGTGCGTTGAGAACAAAGACTTCGCCTCCGGTCCGTCCACATTATCTGTACAGACAAACCGCAAACTTTCGTAAAACTGTTTACCAGCTTAATTTAAAGAAATCTTGTATTTCAAATTCAATTACCCAAAATCAGTTTCAAATGTTTGAGTCGAGTTGGAATGTCTTTCTTCAAGTCCAGTAATTTTTGTGTTGACTTTTTCACGTCAATCTGTGCTTTTTGACGACTAAACATTTTGGCCAAGATTTACAGTAACCCGTCTTATTTCTGATTACGATACCAAATTAAATTCGTCAGTCTGATTTCCACTTAATTTCATATATTATTGACTTGCACTTGCACATGCACTTAAATTTCATTTTCTTGAGCGGCATTATCTTGTCTGTCGGTTACCTGTAATTAAGAAATAACAAATTTAATAGTGCTGTTTCTTAAATGCAACTGAAAAAAGTACTACGGAGAAACCTTGATGGAAAGCAACACAATCTCCACGGAAATATGCGAAGATGTAGGATATTTGACCGTACTTCATAATTTAAACCTTACTGCGAAAGACAATGAACGAGGACTGCACTTTTTAGTTTTTAACATTCTAAAATATATTACAGTGCTCGCGACTATTTCCAATTTCAAAAAAAAAAAAAAAAAACCAAAAATTTGAAAAACTAAAAAATTTAATGTTGATAGCTAACGACTAGAAAATTTAGCCGCACCGCAACAAGTTATCAGTGAAATGATTACTTGTGTTGCTAAAAAATCATTAATTAAAGTAATTGCAGAATTAGAATAAGTTGGTAAACACTGATTATTTCGAAAAAAACACCAAATATTCGAAAAACTGAAAAATTTCGCTTAACATATACTATGTATTTCAGTTCACCAATAGTGGTGCTTACAAATCTCTAATTAAATTCTTTTGGTAATGGTAACACTGAACATTTGTCTTAAAACAAAACGACATATATAAAAAAACGCAAAATTTAGACTGGTACTGGTAAATTAGTATTACCAATATTATCTCGCGCAATCAAATGACCCTCAACATGTTTTTCAGTGTCAGTGCTTAGTGTTGCTTATAAATGTCTAATTAAAATTCTCTTGGGAATAAATTTAATAAATTTATGATTATACGACGTTAGTTGATCAGTGCTACTTTGTGTACTGCCGAGTGGAGATGTATACTGGTTTTGTTACAAGATTTGAGCGTAGAATTACTTGAAGCATGTCCCTGAATAATAATTAAGTTTTTAACCGTTACAAAATCTAAACCTGATCTCAGCACCTAAAACATAGTACAGTGCACAAGCTCACCACAAAATCTGTCTGTCTTCCTAGTCCAAAATGAACTGATGAATCACTGCTCATTTAAAGCATGCATGCGTAATATGGTTGAATTCACTAATTAATTATTCAATTGAAACTAATTATAAATAAACATTTTGTTTACTTTAGTATTTACTTACATAAGGTATGGAATTTAATGACAGGTCTAAAATATTTTGAACGCAGCGCTTCAGATCGCTCCCTTGAGCAACACGTGGACGTGGCTCACCACCAAATCTCAAAAAGTCTCAAAAAGTGTGAATCACAAGATTTCGAATATTTTGGAATTCAATTCGAAATTTCGTAGTTTTAGTTTCAAATTAACATTTTTGGGAAGATTTTGGTGAGCAGTGCTTTTTGGTCAGGCCCAGACAAAGGACGTGTGGATTTCTGTACATCGAAGATCAATTTCCAATTTCTTGGACAATGACGACATTCCATCTCCGCTTCAGTTACTAAAGTAAACTCATTAGTTACGAACTACTGATTAATTAATTAGTGAAGAATCATGGATTCGGCAAGTGTGGGGTCATCTCGGGTCAATTCACCGTACATGATGGCCAGTGCTGGAAGCAGTCGGGGTACGGGGGCCCAATCTCCGTCATCATCGTCAATGACATTTTCTTATGGACCGTCATCCCTTCCGTCACCAGTTACACACAGGTAAATTGCAAAATATGTCAATTACTGCCAAACCTGTCTCAGACGACCGCACCCATGTGTCGTGAGTTGGGAATTACATACGCGGTCGTCTAAGACAGGTGGTCGCTAGGACAGGTTGAATTGGATTAGTTCTTTTGAAGATCATTTTCTAATATTTTTTTTTCAAATTTTTAGAACCGGCTGTATGACCGCTGCCGCGAAGAGATACAAATTCCTTCGACGAATCTTCAAATTTCATCAAATGGATTTTCAGTTTGCGACTTGGCAAATGATTTACTTGTTTTTGTCACCGCAGAAAGTTTACCGTAATTTCCAGTACAGAAAACGTAAGAATTAGAATTCAGTGATTCTGTCACAAAAACTTATAATAAACAATTTTGTACTTGATTTATTAATTAAATTTTGACTTCTGTATTGTATTGCAGAGACAAAATCCCAATTCGCACGAGATGACCCAGCATTCTTGGTGTTACTTGGTGTATTTCTCCTAGGTAAATGAAAACAAATGAGCAGCAGTTAATCGTTTGGTTTCTGACACTGATTAATTTGATTTTATATTCTGTTTCTCTTAGTCTCCTCCGCTGGCTTTGGATTAGTGTTGAGTCTAAGCTTCATCAGATTCTTGTGGTTATTCGTTTACATCGTTGTCGTAGACTGTATCCTTGTTGGAGTCGCTATTGCCACCTTAGTGTGGTAAGTTGAACACTTCAGTTACAATAATGTGTATGAATTCTACATAAAATAATAAAAATAAAATATAAATGATTTCTTCCAGGTTCGTGTGTAATAAATATTTACTGAAGCCGGGTGTGGTACGAGAGGGTCAAGTGGAGTGGGGTTATTGTTTCGACGTCCATCTGAATGCCTTGTTCCCACTTCTGGTACTCCTCCATGGAGTTGTCATCCTCTTGTATCATGGTAAGTTCTATCAGGCACATTTTTATTTTATTTCCACTTTCCACCGATTTTTTGTGTTACGAGTAGAATTATTTCTGCCCGTGGTGGCATTAATAAAATTACAAACAGCCTTTTCTGTGTTTCGCATTGGTGAAAGTTCGACCCATCGGGCAGACAATGTCTAATTTCGTCGTTGCTTTTATCAGAGATATTCCGATATTTTTTTCTACGACGATGGATTTCTTTTGGTTCCTTCAACGTATTATATGGACGGTTTTTTTTAAAGAAGCACAATGTTAATAACTCCGTTGTGGTATTGCAAACATAATCTTGCTTCAATTTTTTGGCCTATGGAAGGTACCCCAACCCCAAGTAGTTGGGAAAACATGTCCAAAGCAGACACCGTACATTGCCATTCCGCTGGGTCGAACTCTCGCCTTAGAGAAGCAGCAACATATTAATTTAGGTGTTTAATGTATTTATTTTGTCTACTTTTTGTTAATTTTTAAGCTTGTTTTAATTTTCTAATTTAATTATATTTCAATGTATGAATTTCAGCGGTGATAGGCCGGGACTGGACAATTTCGACTGTATTGGGAAATACATTGTGGCTCATAGCGATTGGCTATTACATTTACATCACGTTTTTGGGCTACTCTTGTTTGCCTCAACTTCGCTCCACCCGAGTTTTTCTCTACCCCTTGACTCTGTTGGCATTCATTTATGTTTTGACGCTTCTATTTGGTTGGAATATCTCAACGACCCTCATCAATTTCTATTCGTTTCGAGTTCTGTGACTGTGATGTCCATTCATTATGTGAATACTAATTGTAAGAGAACCTATAATTACTGCATACATTAAATTATGTGTTTATAATGTATAAAACTGATTAATATCCGTGAAATAAATCAGGTGAAGTTATTAGAAAACTTGGAGGTTAATTACAGAACATGACAAAGTTTATTGAAGCAGAGGAAATGAAATAACTTTGGACGGTTCATCTTGAATTCAATGTAAATATTTTATTGTCCAGCTTATATTTGTGGGGGAGGTATGTGCGATTGCTTCGAAAGCTGCTATGGCTACAATTTCTTGGGACCTCGCCCTAGAAAAAGTATAAGAATTCTATGGCGGCGTTTACAATCTCAACTCAACTTGAATTGCTATTGCTTAATAATCACGACACATGGATTTAGAGCCCTAACTAACACATATGCAGTTATGAGTTCAGTTTTATTCAAGTCAAAATCTGTCAAAATTAAAAGTACCAGATTCAATTCAGGAATCTGAGCAAATAGTCTCAAGAACCTTTCGACATTTACGACTATTACGACCCAAAAATCAACATGACCTGGAGAGCATTTTTTTTGTTTAATTCATTCATAATTCTCAAATTCTCACATCAAATTAATTATGAGATATTAATTAATTTATTCAAAAACTGAAAATACTTTCAAAAAGATATAATAAGCTAGATTCAGCAGACCAGACGGTATGAAATATAACGTCCAGCAGTCTCCGACGATCGTATGATCTTCACCACCTGGTAATCAAACATTTGGATAAATAAACCTGGTTAACATTTACAATTTTTTTGGTATATCTGCTCAACAAAGTAATTTCTCATTTCGTGCCTGTCCTCTTTGTAGACCAAAGTACCGAGCCACTGGGTCAGAAGCTTGCATTCTGGGCAAGAAGTTTTCCTTCAGTTTACTTTTACAAAAAAAAGTTAACATAGTAATATTTGAATTACGAATATTTTTGCATTAATTGTTAAAATTAAAAAAACGCATTTATTTCCAAAATCCTTCATAGAGTTAACACTTGGATCGAAAGCAGTGCGGTCCATATTTTGTATTAGTAACTGGCAATTAAATCACTTGCACACGACAAACTAGATCTGACCTTGACCTTAGATATTTTAGTGACTCGAATCAACCAAAAATTAGTTTCTACATACCTGTCCACGTTTCAGTCCAAAATAACGGGCTACGGGGTCACCAACTTGGATTCTCATCAACTGATTTTCTTTCAACTTGCTAAAAAATCCAAACAACACAAGGCGGACAAAACAGGATTCAATTAGTACATAATTAGTGTAGTAGTGAATTTAACTCAACCAATGTTAACTGGTTATGAACAATAAAAACTGTTGGACTGACTATCTCTGAAGTAACTCCTGTTTCTCCTCTGGGATCATGACCACGTGTTCCGGGACCAACTCATGCTCCGTGATATTAATCAATAGTTCAGACTCTAGAAATTGCTCCAAAATGTACTTGGGCGCCATGTCCACCAAAGACTATTTGAAAAATTAATCAAAATTAAACAGGTTTATTTAAACAAAAATATTTAGGACATTATTAATTGTGTAATCACACTTACCTGTTTCGCACTCGGCGTCATTCCTTGTTGTACAATAATAACGGCCCGATGAATATTTTCCTCTTGCATTCGTTGACAGTAAGTCTTGATCGTTTTGATTCCAATTTTTGGCTCATCAGGGAAGAAAACAAACATTTGGTCTAAAATGAAGACAAATCCAAATCGGTTTCATCAGTGTCACAAATTAACATAACTTAACCTACATCTACCATCATCAGTTTCTAAACTCTGAGTTAACTAATAATAAAATGTGTAGACGAAATTACCCGTGGGGTCGTCATTGTGTGCAACAAGAACGATCAAATCAGAGCGGGCTGGATGGCGCTCACTGTAAAGAAAAAAATAACTGCTAAATTTACAGTTACTAATTAAAGTTAATACCCATTTAAATGACTTGTGCATTCCAATGCACTGTACCTTGGCTTATCTCCGAATTGTTCTTTGAATTGATCCATTGTCTGATCCAACTCGTCTTGAGTAACCAAATACCCTCTATCGTGGCAGAGCTAAATACAATTAAAAAATTATTCATTATTGATATACGACTGAGATTCACTTATCATTTTCCAATAAAATTGTGCATTTTGTTTTGAAGAATTGGTTAATCGAAAAAGGCCCCCTACCCTAATGTAGTAGTAGTCAGAAATAATAACCAGTGGGAAAAATACATTTACAACAGTGACTTAAATCCTTAAAATCATGTATTGGGAATGAACCCGCAGCACAGCAAAAAATACCGTGAGGGCTGTCAGTGGCAGCAGAACTGAATGAATTAATTACACTGGAATTAAAATTTTGGAAATTATCCCGTAAGCCGTGCCATGCTGTTTTCCTCTTTACCTGCATGATAGTCTTTCGGACCCTCCACATTTTGTAAGTCTCAGCCTCATCGTCCATGATTTTACGGCTAAGATACAAACTTTATAAAATTGTCTCGGGGTGCCGCTGGCGGGGTCCAGGTCCGAGGTCAATGGAGGTCAACAAAAACGGATAACACAAATTTTATTTCTAATTTCTGAATAGCTTTTTTCGTTTTAGTTTGAAATTACGGTAGAATGGCGCGCCGGATTGATGGGAAAACAAGGATGTCTTTGTGATGTGACAGATAGGAGGCAGCACACACCTTATGGAAAAATGTACGCCGTTGGAATAGTTGGAAATCGTTGGGTTGTAGCCATTGTGATGTTGAACAACTTTTGTGAAAGACCTACCCCCAGAAGTCTAACCGTTTGGCCGCTAAAAATACACTGTTCGGTATGTGCGAAGGCGTGGAGTGAGCAATCTTCCTAAGACCAATAAGTAAGCAGTTAGGTCAATAATTTCTGAATACTATCTAAAGATGTTCCCAGCGCCAATAGTGTGTAATTTAGAACAAGAATTAGAATGCATGCAAATACGGGTTGACTAGTTTTCCAGTAAAATGTTTATTCACGCATAAGACTCATAGCAGATAATCACTTAAAAACGTAGATTCAAATATATTATATCAAGTAATGTATAAATAGTTATCTGCTGCTTGTGATGACTTCTAAAAATTTGGAAGTGTTTCATTAAATGTTGATTGTGTGCCCGAACTGTTGAATCCATGTCCCTTGCTGGCGGGAAAACCAAAAATGATAAGTGGATGAGTCAATACAATAATGAGAAGACAACAAAGGAGACACAAGATCCTTTCGAAGAGGTGATTTTCATGTGGAATGTCACGACGTTTGGCCACACGCTGAAGTTCCTTAAGACGGAATTCCTAGGGGAAGAAAAAAATTAAAGTTTGATTAAGAATACAGGACCTTAAATTAACAACTTCGTTATATTTACGATGAAGAACGGATTGATCAAAATTGGAATTAGTATTGAACTCATGAACTTTAACCCTGGATTGAATATTTTCTTACAAGACAAGAGTTGTATTCATTTCGATCATCCCCGACTGCCCAGAGTGAATTAAACTCTTCGGCCGATGCATGTTCCAATTTCTTGATCCATTTTGGTGTAGATAAATCATATCCACCATTTGGGGCGTGAATCTTGTGTTGGTCATTACCAACCATTGCCCCAGACGTTGCTCCACATTATTACAAAGTTTGCAAACTCTTACAATTCTGCTATTAACGGAAATACTGAAAGTATTGAGACAAAGAAAGTCCAAGGAGGAGCCAGGATTTCGTGTCTTATTCATGAACGATTTGATTAGGACATCTTTGAGATTGACTCAGTCGTTGAGCTCACCAACCTCGACATACTCACAGCTATTCGTAACGCCAGTGGTGCCCGGCGAGGAGTATTCGTCCCGGAGGTAAGTTGAAAAATAAATATTTACATGAAGTAAAAGTAAAATGTAATCTGGATAAGATTTCAAAATTTAGTAAAGCGTAAAGCTATCGTTATAAAAAAAACTAATGGTCAGATTCAGATACAGGCTATGGCTTATTTATATTTTCGTCAGTAACCATTTCTGGAAAGCTATAGTGTTCGACTACCCTCTTTCGAGTTGATGTAATTAGTTCTCGCAGTAGATGGTGCATGGTAAATCTATTTGCAATTCAATCAATTAACGGCTAGGTAAAACCAAACCCAAGTTTTTTTGTCACTGCAATTATATCGCCTTGCTTTTCATACTTTTCAGAAGGGTTGGGTTTGGTTTTGGTTTTATCAAATTTTTTATTATTTCTAACTAAACCCCATTTTTTAATTTGAATTTTTTATATTTTTTTATACATATGCAGATCACATTTGAAATGCTGGTGAAGGAACAAATTTTACGTCTCAAAGAACCCTCCCTGAGATGTGTTCAATTAGTTCATGACGAATTGCAGCGAATCAGCCAGGATAAGAATACTCACTATTATGAGATGATGAGATTCCCAAAAATGCACAAAAAACTCATAAATGGTGTGACTAAAATTCTTCAACGAAGGCTTCCGATAGCTTTGGAACTGGTCGGCAATTTGATTTCGCACCAGTTGGCGTACATATATAAGCGGCACCCCGAATTTGTCCGCGACACCAGCGAATTTCTCCGTTCAAAGGAAGTTAAGGACCACCACTCTCGGGGTGATGATATCAAGCGTTTGTCAGACAGATTTAAGGTAAAATTCGGTTGTTCGTGATAATTTAATTGCATTTTATGAAACAACTATATTATTATCCTAGGATTTGTTTCCAAAGTCTCCCAGTGTAAAAAATGGTGTTGCTAATCTGGATATTTACCCTGAATCTTTTGGAAGTAATGCTACAGAAGACAAAGACTGTGAAATCATTCGCAGACTCGTACAATCTTACTTTGATATTGTTCGGCGAGCAATTCAAGATTCCGTCCCTAAGGCCATTATGGACTCGTTGGTCAATTACGTGCAGAAAAATCTTCAGTCTGAGCTGGTTTTTTTTTTTTTGAATTTAAATTATTGAGTAAAATATGACTACTTGAAAAAAGATGAACATTTTTCAAAAGAGTTAATATCATTACAGACCTGCCAATTGTATAAACCGGACGATATTGGTGATATGCTGGCCGAGGCTCCACATATCTCTTTGCGGAGACAAAACGCTTCTGACACACTTCAGGTAGTTATTTAACCTTAAAACTAAACTCAACAATTCAATTATGAAAATAGGATATGGACTACATTTGTTTTTCCCACTCAATTGTCAGGCACTTAAAAAGGCAAATCAACTCATCAGTGATTTTCACGAATATCCTATGGAGTTCTGATGATTCAGATTCTCGTTTTGTTTCTTCAAACTCTTTTTTATGCTTTCACTTTAACCTTTTTGACATCGGAAACACGCCTTCCAACTTAACGTGCCATTTTTTTTTTAGATATTCTTCTGTCTTCGGGACTGTTTGCATTCAAATAATTACATGTTGTAACTTTGCTATTTCACGTTTTTGCAACATATTTACATTAAATACTTTCAGCTATGATTATTCATTGCGTGAGTTCACTTCGTATTTGTAACATGTATTTATTTCCACAGATACGTTAAAAATTCTTTAACGAAAGTGTGGTGTTTCCGCCACGGCACCAAAGCGAGGACTTGATTTTACGCCATCTTTTATTGTTACCAAACAAAATATTTCGAAGTAAGATGTATCCACAATATACAGAGTAATTTACGGATTCGCAAGATGATAATTTCTGCAATAAATAATTTTACGGAAGTGTCCCAAAATAATGTTATTTATATCCGAAAATTGTCCGAAATTACATACAATTTCTCCTTAATTGCAAATGCGTTGTATAAATCATCGGAGAAAGTTCGAACTTTCTCTAATGTATTAATATACTTTCAGCAGGGTTACAGCATGGGATATTAACATCGAGGCCACTTGTGGACGGTAAAGTTCAAAATGTCATGAAATCGGTTTTCTTCGAAATAAAATCTTAAAATTTTTAGCACTTACTCGCCGATATCCAGTGGAACCGGTGTGGAATGGGATACCTCGATCGAATTTGATTAGGAAAAGAGTGGGACAGATAGTTTAGAAAGGTCACGCCCCATGAATTTCATTTTCAGCTACGCTTCGAAATAAAGTGTCTCGACCAGGTTAGGTGGAATCGGCTTTCTGAAAACATATTCTTGAAGCGAGAATTCCACTTGTTAGATCGGATTCAAATCCGGCATATTTCAAGAAGAAATAGATTTACCCCAGCCCCGGGGTACTGTGCCCTCTAAAATGTTCTTATTTTCATTTTGTCTGTGCACTGCGTGGCGTCACCACACATGCATATTTTCTAGGGACAGAAAGATGAAGCTGAAAATACTATACCCCGTGACAGACGCGAAGGCGACGACATATGAACAGGGCGCTCTGCCAACATTAATTGAGCGGACATTTTGTCAAAATTTTGAGTAGAGATTCCGAAGTGCCATACGTTGGCTAGGCTTAATTGAACGTCCGACGGGTTCTTATTAGAGCTATCTTCTCTAAGAGTAGAGTATTGATATCAATGCAGGTATAAAAGCAAAGCTCTGCACAATTGCCATTAGAGTGAAGTGTAGGGTTTAAAACGACTATAACAGTAACCAGGTGTGATTTTATCTCAGGTGTAAATAATACTTTACAATCGTTTCCGCTGGTGCAAAAGTTGACAATTTTGATTAAAAATAAGATAATTTATGTATTTGCATAAGTCATTTATTCACATCGTGAAACGTTTAACGTGGGTGATTGTAATTATCTTGATGAATTCTTGACTCATATAACGGCGGCACACGTACGTAACGCTACTGAATACTGAATCACATACAATTTAGTCGGTCATCATCACGCGTTAATTAACAAGGTCAATCATCGAAATTGTAGTGTTGGAGTTGGACCATTCCATTCCTGGATTAATTAAATTTTAGTAGTAATCACTCAGGTGTAGCGTTCGCTTCTTTACAAAATGCCGAGCCAGAACAGTTTCAAAAATTACATCTGCATTTTTCTGGGGTTACTTATTACAAACGCAAGTGTTTCGGCCAAACCATACAAAGTTCCAATACCCCAACTACTTAATGAAGGATCTATCCCGGTGGTGAAGACGTCGCAAACTACCTTCATTTTAGAAGAGCCTAGGGAGGACCATCAAAATGTGTACGTCGATGCTGGAAAATTTTCCCATAAGGACAACGATGACCCGAATATCCAAGCTGACTTCGGTGAAGACTCGTGGGAGACTGATGACTGGAATGACGACAAGGACGACAGTTTCGACGATGATTATTGGGGAAGTTCGGAGGAAGTTGAGAAACTCAAATCTAGAATCGACAACCCGCTCACAGGTCCAAAAACGCCAGAACGTCACATTAAACCCGAAGAAAAGTTCGATAACACCTTCGAAAGTGATGATTCCAGCAATTCGGAATCTGTCATTCTTGCAGAGGATGACAGTTTTGCCGATGAATGGGATGACTCTGAAGAGAAAATACACGTAGTCCATAGCTATGTAGATTATTTTGAACGGGATGTAGAAGCGGCAAGAAAATTAATTTTTTTGGTGAAGACATCTGATGAAGCTCTTAAAAATAAAAAAATGTCAGAAGATTCTCATAAACCAGAAGCAGTTTTTGCTAACAAAGAAGATCGGGTTGTAGTTTCAGGATCGCAAAAATTGGAGAAAGATAAACCAGTCAAAATCAATACAGTCGAACTAGATTTAAATATTCCAGATATGAAGCCAATTCCGATAAACGACGATAACATCCCTGAGACTAAATTTGATAAAATGACAGTCCATCAGCGACACGAAGACAGATCAGACACATCATTTCTTCCCCGAATTCAAGGAGCAGCTGGGGAAGAAAGCTTCGATAATATTGGAAAAGCTGTCCAAAACGCCAAGAATTTACTATTAATTTCGGATAATCAGAAACCACTTTCAGAAGTAATGATCTTCGCGCAACACGATCAGCAAAATGATGGATTTCCCAGGAGTGTCGATGAATTAACACAATATTTTATGTAGTTGTGATAAGTCAACCTGTTTTCATCAGCAAAATCGGATTTAATTTTTATTCATTTATTTGAGAGGTTCAACGTAACTAGGTCGCCATTCTGATAGTATTGTTCCTAGTGTATAAATTGATAATAACCTAATGTAATATTCTTTGAGGAAAACTTTCTCCCTAACTTTCACTGCTTTCTCCGCTATTAGAACATAATTAGTCAGTACTCTTTAGGCTTGATTTTTTCAATCCGACATTTTCTATTTCAATCCGACATTTTCTAAACTTCCTTCAAAAACCCTCAGAAGATATAAATCAGAACATCTCGATTCAAAAATAAACAAGAAATTACAAAAAATATGATAGCTGAAAGTGACTATTCGGATTTAAATAAATTTATTGCACATGTACAATCATATTTATTTGTGTAACACAATTAAATAAAATTTGACTGTAGTTGCATAGTGTGTACTTGGATTAATAATTCCCAATGGCCATTCCGCTTGGCACAGGGATTGAATGGCACTACAGCATAAAATTAAATAAATATTGAGAGTTTAAAGTCCGGGTACTTTCACCCTTTGGGTCTTGTCACAGACTTCGCTCTGATCCGATCTAATCACATTGCCCCGGACTCTGACTCCGA
>JAQFYE010003773.1:0-14532 GCA_034694305.1 Protaphorura glebata
TAAGTGGTGAAAGTCTTCGACCTCTAACCTTGCGTGAATGAATAGAAGACCCGCCTTCTATTCGGGATTTTACGGTATTTGTAGAGGAAACATTACTAATAAATACAGAAAATGGATGTTGTATAAGGATGCGTTAGAGAAGATTGAGTACTTCGGGAAAACCCTAGGCTAAAATTACAAATCGGGATTATGGCATATGCACGACTGGATTGGGAAAGCTTGACTGGGCTGAGCTAAAATAACACGATGAGCTAACGGACTCATTCATGTAATTCAATTTTGGTTTGGGATAGTTTACCCTTCCAGAGTTAGCTGAATCGTTTATTTTAATAGAATCGCCCTGACGGGTGGGTATTCATTTATGTTAACAAATTATTGGACATCGTGTGTCTGTGTGTCTGTGTGGGCATTGGTTAAAAAGTGCTCTTCTACTATGTTCTCTGTGGTCCGCAACGTTCTGTCTTTACTATTGATGTATTGATTGCAATTTTGTTTTTTCTTTCCTTTCGTTCGCGAGTCAGGAAAGTAAATCTGTGACACTTGGTTTGTTCGGTTGGATCCAATTTTTTCGGGAAGGAAACGTCTCCGCCGTAATAATAAGGTATATCGATCATACGTATGTACTGGAGTGAGACGGAGGCTTGAGGAAATCACATCTCTATATGTCTAGTAGTATTGTCATCCAGAATTCACTTGGAGGTTCTTTTGACCGTTCTTTCAAAAAAATAAAAATAAAACTAGAGGAATTCACAATGACGCTGTACCAAAAAAATGAAATTATTAGATCTGACTGGTGGACGAGAATCAGGTGAAGTCATCTGAACACCACACAGCCACCACACCTTTACATGTGAAATGAACTCGTTCCTCGTTCATTCCACCTTTCTCCCTTCCCTTTCCCGCGACTTTAATAGCTACGTCTACGTATTCAACCAAATGGAACGCCAGACGGGCTTTCACTTGAGTTTCACTTCTATTTGTTCCAGTTTGAACCGAGCCAGCAGCCATCACACTAGAAAATAAACCACGTCCGCAGCGGAAAGTACTTACATTCAAAGCTACTCCTCTTCGACCGTAAATTACAATGGAACTATTAATACTTGCTACTCTAATTTTATAGGAGCTCAAAACATTACACAAGGCTCAAAATTTATTAGATTGGAGCTCCAATGCTCTAAGCTTATTAGAACTGTTAAAATGAAAGGACTGCATGTACATAGTAATTATGTTTATTCATTCAAGAAAAGAAAACGATTAAATTAAATCTGGGGAAAAAAAGAAAATAATAAAAATAATGAATGCAAGGGTCGATCAAGTGGTTCGGAGGCTATGAAAGAGAAAGAAGAAGAGAGGAAGCGTAGAATTACTTTGCCCATGAGACTGATTTGAAGACGACATCTCATGGCACGGTTTGGTTAGTCCATTGCGGGGTCTGTTCATTCATTCTTAGAGATAAATTCTTGGCAGAGGACATGGCTCGAAGGAGTAATTTCAAGAGTAGTCGGGTATGTATAATTTTTGGATTTCGTGTGAGTTCTTTAGTGTGAAAGAGAGAGAGAGGGCAGGTGAAAGGTATGGTTTTAAGAGACAGGGATGGTTGGTTGGTTGGAGACAAAAGATAATGAGCTCGTTGGTCGATATTTCGACGAAACACTCACTCCGTATGAAATCCTACAACTTTCAAGATTATAATGAGACTCCTGGTTTAATGATGGTTGTGGTTGACTACGTACGTCTCCGTATTCTGTTCAACCCTTCTCTTTAGAATCCCCCAGCTTCCTTGTACTCACTGATTGAGTCTCCGCTCTTCATTTGACGCATGCACTTCTTCACTCCGCTCTCGCTCTCTGGCTCTCTCTTTCACTCTCACTTTCCCACTTTCTCTCTCAAACTCATCTCGCAGTTACCCGCAGCACTCTCAGTCGCTCACAACCTGCTCGGAAAAACTATCCAAGTCACATCCATTATGAGTATTATCGTTTAAACTAACGTCCACAACCAACTTGAGGTAACAAGAATTCTCCTCTTGCTATGTCATCATTCCAGTCCCAACGCACCCCTGCACTCAAACTTCTCAAATATTATACTACTCGCCAACAAAAGTTTCATCTCACACACGCCGGAAGACGTTAGAGGAAAGGAAACATGATATTACACAAAAGATTCTTCTTCTTCATTTTTCTTCTTAAAGGTAAGGATTCCCTTTTAAAAATAATCTTCAATAGTTACATACTACATTACATAAGTTTGGGGGAAAGCGGGAAGTGAAAGCAGAAAGTGAAAGCTCACATATGCACACCACACGCACACACTCATCTCAATCACAAACAAACTTTCACTGACCGGAAAGTTTCTTCGACCGAACGTGTGCTATCAATAGAGAAGACTTTTTGCTATTTTTGGTCAGTAGATAAGTATGACGGGTTGGTAAAATATCTGTCTCAACAGTCAGTCAACTCCAATGCAATGCAGTTTTGTTAAAAAAAAATAGCCGAAACTTAGGATGTAAGAAAGCTGTCACTGCTTTGGGTGGATTCTTAAATCTTTGAATGCGTAAAGGAAACCGTACACAAAGGAATAGATATTTTTGGATATATGTTGCAAGATATTCTATCGCATGGAACAGTGAGGTTTATAACTTGGCGAAGGTATATTGTTTGTGTAGTTTTCAACTCAAATATATTGTTATGTGTAGTGTACACATACTCTTGTGTCTCGAGGCGTGACAAAAAATTCGCATTGAGGATAATGTAATCCACTTGCATTTATTCTGCCCGCATTCAATTGAGTTTGGCTTTATTCAGTTTATACTTGTGAGAGAAGTGTAACCGGATTATAGTAAACCCTGATCCTCCGACTGATATCCTGCAGTCACTACATTGACAACCCTAACCTTTATGTTTATATTTGGACTCTGTTTCAACCACAATCAAAGCAGAATGTAGTTCTCCAATGCAAACAATTTACTTTCATCCATATGACAACTCCGGTAGAGTACAGAGTAAATGTAAGTCGTTTCAGCGAAAGATTTGTTTGGAAAATGAAGTGTGAAATTTTGATGTGTGTCAGGAGGACGCTCGAGCGAAGCAGATAAGGGTATATCTTTAGAATTTTTTTGTAGCCTGCTCCTTAAGGTTTATTAGTATCACGGGAAACATAACATAAACCCAACATTTCTACAGTTAGAAACTAATTTTGGGGGTATGAGTTATAGTTATGAATTGTGGCGCGCTGTGTATTCTTGGGGCATAAAAGGGAAGGTTCAATAATTGCTTGGTTTCTCTCACAGCCGCTAGTGATCATACGTAGGAAGACGAAGAACGGCATTGTTTCAAAGTCATTTGAATTTCCCTACAAAGTTTTCCCCGTGTTACTTGTCTCCATTCAATTTTCGAAGTAATAAATGAGTACAAGTTTATGCCGCTTCTTCTCATAGATTTGTGGCGAGAAAGAATTTTCGGCAAACAAAACTCTACAGGAGATGAAAAGGATAGTTTGTGGAGGACAAGGAATTTTGAGAGGAGAGAGAGAGCGAGGAGATGTACATTTACATTAGGAAGTTTCTGTGCGGCTCGATAAGAAAATCCTACGCACGCACGCTTTATGCTCTAACATGCCTGTACAAAATAAAGTGTTGAGGGGTTTGTACATCAACTACAAGATTCAGGCCGTTTTGTATTTTATTAAAGAAGAAAAGACGTCTTTCAAGAAATGACTAATAACTTGACAAAATGTGACTCTAGGATAATTTGAATAGTAAAATACTCAAACCCTTCTAACTTTGTCGAGAATAAGGAGAACCATCGAACGCTTGATATCTCACGGCTTTCCCTAGCTGAGGTTTATTTATTCAACTATATATACGAGCTGACATAGAATTCTTCCAAGCACTCAATCTTTGTAAACTCAATTTATCTGTTTTCCACTTCCGGTTGAGGGAAATGAGGCAGACCTGAAGTATTAGAGGTTGCTACTGCAGAGAGCTAAGCTGGTAATTCAATCTATGAACAAAACTATATTTTTAGCTGACGTTCGGAAAAAATGGGTTCAATTTCGTGACAAATATTTGGAGAGGTTGTCCATGAAAAATAACATCATTTTGTCAAAGGATCTTATGACTAGACCGTGTTAGGAGCCAAAGCTTGTCGTCCAATTCGAATGATTAATCTAGTCAAATTAATTTTCCCCAGTCGCAAACACATTTTCCTTCTAAATCTTTAATTATTAAAAGAACAGTGACATGACTGCATTAGCCACTGTCTTCCTTTCCTCTGGTAGGTTTATTTCAGCTCAAATCTGGAACTCCATTTTTCAATACTTTGTTGCAACAGGGACTTCAACCAAATCTGCTGGCGTGCTGTGTTCTAAACGTAGAAATACCACCTAGTCCGTAAATCGTAATCGTTGAACACAACGTCCGGCTCTTAATGGAGTTTTTGTGCCAACGCCGAAGGCATCCTTCCCTTTTCTTCATCCTGACCCTCTTCCTGTTGACGATAAATTGTTTTGTTTCTCGTTAAAACAGTTTCATGTTAAGCTAAAAGTCCAATTCATCAAATGGTCAGTGGAGGAAGGAACTATTTCTACTCCGACTGAGACTAGGACTTAAAGTGGTTGAAGAAAAGAATGGTGTGTAGTAGCTCGGTTGGATGTTCCACAGGTACATAAAGACATGAAGTAAAAGAAAGGTAGGTGAAAGTCTGGAGAAAAAGGGTTGGAGATAATTGTTTTTGAGGAACCCGTCCCGTCCGTCCCCTCTGCTCAGGACAGGTTTTGGAAATTGTGGTGAAAATTGTTGAGCAGACATGTGTGTCGGTAATGTGTGTTGTATTCTATGTATGTAGAACAGAGTTTTGTAGTAGTTGTGTGAGTTGAGAGTAAAAGTTGAAGGAGGTAGTTTGGAATGAAATAAAGTGAAGTGGACGGAGGATGATGGGATGGTAGAATGTAGGAGGAAGAAGTGAGTGAGGGAGATAGATGAGCCTAGGTTTTCTGGTAAACTGATACGGTGTCTCGTGTCTGGGAGATGATGATAATGCTTTGTGTGTGTGTGAAGAGTCTGCGGGTAGTCTTCATCAGTCCTATGGATCTTCGCACTCTATGTGCAACACATAAACTGGAGTGAGACTGAGGACCAGAGCGAAGACGGAAGAAAATAAAGGTAACAGCGTCAGAGCACCATGGAGAAGAAAGTACAAGAAAAAGAAGAAGAAATGCTTTCAGAAGAGAATAGGGGAAATGAAGCTGCAGAGATTAGTTGGCGCACTCCTTTCCTTTGACGACTCCGTGTCCACTGAGATCCGTCCAGGATTCCATTCTCTTCAACGAACCCAGCCTTTACAACAACAAACAACACACACACACACACACGCCTCTGATATATGTCGGAACACTTTCTCATGCTTTCACCTGAAATCTCAAATCCTTCTTTACCGTACCCTCCCTTCCTTGTAATTATACTTCCTGGAATGATTGCAACCTTACTACACTACACACCAACTTTCACCCTCCCACAAACTTTTTACACAAGTCCTCATTCTCAACTTCTTCTTTCCTTCGAGTGGCAAACACTAAACGCTCCGTGATATTCTTAGACTTAGCCTAAGACTTACGAGAGAAGGAGGTAGAGGAACGGAAGACGGAAGGGAGAAAGAGAGGAGAAAGTCGAGACTTTCTTGACCCAACCTCTCTCATAGTGTAATACATATATAAAAGACTACCACCAACACGAAGAACGTGCAATTCTCTAAGGAAAACTCTCGCGTAAAAAATGAATCTTTGCTTAAGAGCTCAATCCTTTAATTCCCCCTCTTTATGTCCCACTGTATCCTATTTTTAATCCGTTGAGCATGTCCGTCCTAAGGCTCTAGAGTTTCTACAGAATTCTGACTTGATTGCAACCAAGTCCAACTTCCAGGTTCTTTCATGTTCAGCTCTATGGATTTGAGAGTTTTAATGCCAATTCATTCGTTCTGTTTCTCAATTTATTATTACAATGGCAGTCTTTGAGGCTAGTTCTAATTGTCACAAGAATTATTTGCTGTCGTTATACAATTTTTGGTATACTCGGAAAATGTTGTAACACTTTTAATCTGACAAACTGAACTCCTGGCTATAATCGCGTTGGACAAGTTATGAATACTATCGTACTACTCTAGATAGACATTTCGGACTTCGTGTACACATACATTTATATTAGATGAGGAAAGTTGAGGTTGAGCAACATTCCCGCTGCGTAGTGCTATTGGTGTTTTGTACATTAGGCGACTTGTCACAGCTGTTTCGGATGAATCAATTAAGAACAGCTTCTCGGGAAACTAACTGGAATTGATGGAGAGTGGAACTATCGATTAAATCACATTTATACAGGAGACGCGAAAGAGTTGGGTTTGGCTTGGGAAAATCTATATTTGGAGATTTTGAAAGAAAGCCATACAGGTCTACGGACTGCACGTAATGTGCTGGACAGATAAATGGAGAACTGGAATTGACAGGTTGAAGCCCCTTTCAGAAAGAACAATTAAGTGAATGCCTTATGTGTGCTCTATGTTTGAACCAGTTTTTCTGACGTAAATACGCTACGCGTGTGAAAAGTGAAAATGGAATGGACTTTTTCACGGATACTTTCAGTCGAAGATCTTCACATATAATTTAAAGGTTTGACTCAAAAACGTTGTACCGACATACATATAAATTCAGAGAACGAATTCCCAAGTTGATCAATTACTCACTGCAAAATTTAGCCACAGAAAAAAACGTAGTTTGTTATTGTGCCATGAAATTCGGTGAGAGAGATTATGAAAGACGGGTTAAAATAAATCCGGAGGTGAATAAACGGAGCTCCGTGCGAGGAATTGATCAGCGAAGCGCGTGAACATGAATGGCAGAAATAAATTTAGCATGTACCTACACGGGGCAGGTAGAATTCTGGAATAATATTCCGGTATGTCATAGACACTCAGTTTTAATTTGGTATTTTGACTATAAATGCTGATTTTTCGCGCAAACTCTGAAGTTAAAATAATTTTAGCGTGGGACGCGCGAAAGATAAATATACCGTTCTCCGTGACGGTTTTCTCGACATCTTCTTTTGTGCGATAGCTCAAATTAAATTCTAGCCATCAGTCACAGACTCCTCTCTTTCTATGTTCTAGAACTGGAGTGTATGAATTATTTGGAAGGACCGACGTTCATTGAAGAACCACCACCGAAGGTTGAATTTCTGAGTGAAACCGGAGTAAGAATAAATTGTACAGCCTCTGGACGCCCGATCCCACAAATCCGTTGGTCTGGAGATCAAACTTCTCTTTTGGACCTCCCTGGTCTCCGCTACACCGCTGTCGATGGTTCACTCATTTTTTTGCCTTTCCAGGCTGAATCCTTTAGACCAGATATTCACATGTCAATATATCGATGTATGGCTACCAACTCCTTTGGCACTATCGTCAGCGTGGATGTCCATGTCAGAGCAGGTCAGTATAAGCTTTCTCCAACTCCTATTCCATCCAACTGTTCAGAGCTTCAAAAGTACTCTTGATTTGAAACTGAAGTCTTAGTCTTTCGTGGTGGTATAGTAAATCGACTTACCAGGTCAAATAATTCCTCACAGAAGGTGAACAGTAAAAGTTAGAGAGAAGAAACGTGTTGGTGTTCTGCTAAATAACAAAATCCCTTGAGAGTTAAAGAGTTCACCGTCACAACTTACTAAATGAGCACAGAGAAAATTAATATTATACATAAACTCTTAACATTTAAGCAAAACGAGAGCCACCACCGGCTTTTTTGAAGTATTTTATGCGTTCAGTTCCACTTTCACAATTTTTTCGAAAGGCGACTCTACCGAACATATAGTCAATTAAGTTGATTACTTGAATATACGAGTAGCAATGAATTTAGTAGCGTAAGTAGTTAGGGTTCTGAAAGTTAGATGTAGCAACGTTGTCATCAGTTCTATTTCCTCCGTCCGATCTAATTAGTTTGGACTCGAGAGAAAATTTAATTAAGTAAACCATCGATTTTGAAATTGGTAAAACAGAAGCGTTAGGAAAGTGACGGTCAAGCGTCTGTAGAGAAATTGTAGTCATCCGCAGGAACAAGTATTTTCAATTAATATTAATTCAATCGTATCGGTTTCGAAAGCAGACATTAAACCCGAATTGAAATAGTAATTTCAAAGGACACCATACACCTTTTCGAAAAATGTATACCGCAGGTTATTCGTTGGATCTTTTAACGTTGTAGTCTTTGGTATCCCGAACAACTTTTGTGAAGGTCTGTTGGGTGTGTGCGATGACATATAGTGAAAGTCAAAGCGAAGGACACTGTACGTAATCGCACATGTCCAACAGTGTATACCTAGCGGCCAAACGGTTAGACTTTTGGGGTAGGACCTTAACGGATGCCATGGATTACAACATAAAAAATCCAACGAATGCCAACGGCGTACATTTTTCCATAAGGTGTATGCGGTATCCTTTAAAGTTTGTCTTTATTATATGAGGTAAGTGTACAAGCAATGGTTCGTGGTTTTCAATTATATGTAAACACGATGGTATGTTTACTGACTTGTAAAGTTGAATAGATTCTCATTTTAAAATAGGTGTAACCTCATCTGTCAAAGCAGTTGTACGAAGCTCTTAAAATTGGTAACCTACATAAACAAACTTTATTTCAACACGTCCTAAATTATGTTTTACTTGTAATAAAAGTTACCCTAGGTACCCACCGACTGCGCACACTTATGAAAGCTCTAGAAATCCTTGTGGGAAGCTCCTGAGTCTGACTTTCACTCAGAACGAGCGTAAAGGGAAAAGTTCAATTTGAACGTTGAATAGGGAGTGTTGCATATTGACGGTAGCCACTCTCCCGGAGATAACTTTTCCAGCGCCTGACAAACAATCAGCGGAAGATGCTATAATTTGCAAACTAATTACCGGAGACCAACTGTGGCATAAGTAATGGGAGTGTAACATGAGTTAAAAGACCTGCCTCACTTGTCCCTCTCAGTTAATTCCAAGTCCCTAATCGAGTTTTCTAACCCCCACCAGTTCTAAAAATATGTTATTTTGCTCCTCCGGGCCTACTGGAATATGTAATACGTTAGAATCTGTCACCATTGCTTAGGAGGTCAAGGTTACATAATTGCTTGGCAGTACGATAAAATTCTTTAGTCTAACAAAATTCTATTGAATTGCGAATCACAAATAATTTGTGATTATCTATTATTAGAAATATTTTTAAATATCTATATTAGAAATTATTTCTGTTAGTAAATAATATACCTATTAATTCATATTAACCTTCGGAGTTATACATCACCGTGTGGGTATCACATTTCCATTTTGTCGAAGGAAGGGCAACCTCGTAATAGAGAACACAAAGTGTAGGAATACCCGTATAAAGCGTAGATCGGAACCATGCGTACCAGAGTATCCAAACCACGGACGTAACACGATAATCAGGCGGACCTTCAGCTCTGATGGTAGACACAAACTCTTCTGATATCCAAACTGCTGGTCTGCTAGCAAAACACGAGGCGAGGAGACATTCCAGAATGTTTTACATGTTCGTTTTATTTTGGCTTATGCACAACACGCAATACTCAAAATTGCATTCAAGACTTACATACAGACACAGGGTCGTAGTACTCTAATAGTAAGGGCTGAGCACAAGTTTGTACATTGACCTTTTACCAGTACCGATGACAAGACAGCTGGGAACGTGTGTGTATTGTATCGCCGGAATATTAAAAAAATAGTTGCATGAGATCATCTTTGCGAGGTGGAAGACGGTTTCAATGAAGCCGTACCTTTCAATCTGTCATGTCACGTTACTGGTAGTACGGCTCAAAAGAAATGGTAGGTCATATGATGATCGTATAAGTGCAAATTCTGTATGTGCTGCGAACATGATTTTGGGAAAACTCGTCTCACAGTCACAACTCATAAGAAAAGCTCGTGAATGACGGTCTTGTTTTGAAAGAGAATCGTGACGTATACGCAAATCTGACAGGGTCTTGTTCTGAATATATTTAGGTGGAAAGACTTCTTCCTCCTAGTTTAATATTATTCGTTCAGAGTTCTTCACTACACTCACGCCCTATTGACTTTCCATTGATAGGAGTTATCTTAGTACAATGCGTTTTCTCCCAAGTTCTCGAAAGATATTCGTATTCGTGAAGGATTCAATATTACTTATAGAGATTCCATATCAAATCAAGAAAATTTGAATAATCAAATTGAAATTACTAGCAGTGATTTTTTTTTGGACACACTAGTGTTCAAAATAGATTTTGAAAGGAATACTCACATTGTTCAAGAGGAATCCACAGTAGACTTAAAGTCTGCTGTTATAAAAATTAGCATAAATGCAAAGACGTTAAAATGTCACCTTTCCAATGAGTTTTATTTGGCGGATGAGGAGAGTTTGTCAGAGTGAAATGAAAGATGGAAGAAGAGAATGGAGATTATTGATTGATGCATAAATGTGAGGAGAGGAGGTAGAGACCGCATTGAGTAAAATATTATAGACTTCAGGATGAATTACTTGGAATATTGATTAATAATTACTAAACGCTTGAAGTACTTCATTATACATCCTGGAAAACCCGGTAGGCAAATTTGTTTTTCTTTTTTCTTTTTGGACTGTCGTTTTTATTAATGCGGAAATAATTACGTCGTTTCTGTGGGCATGTGTGAGAGGATGAAAAATTAGTTAGAAGGATCTTGATCGAATTCCAGGTCATAATTGACAAGCTTAAGGTAAAATATGTGCCAAGTCTGAAATCTCTAGAAATTTTTTAATTCTATTATTTATATTACAATGTTTCGGCTTTTTGAAGACCATATTAGGTATGGTACGCTGAAGGCTTGAACATTTTGTAATTAGATTGTTGAAGTGCGGCTCCGGAAGTGGAATAAATGTTTATTAATGGTTTTCCTTTTTGCACGAAGAGCGAGCTGTAGGCGATAAGTTAAGCTTAGTCCTTTGAAAGGAAGGGATAGTTTAGGAGAGGAGAGAAGCTCAGATTTCTCACGTATATACACAGACAACCTACAAGAGTCTAGAGAGGTCTTGCCTCAACTTATACAAATGACATATCGTTTATACAGAGAAAGCCTAAAGACAGAGAGAAAGTACTTGCATTGCGTTCTCTACTGAAGTTTTATACTAGAAAATTATTTAAATTTCAAATATGAAATTTTAATGACTGCTGCCCGGACTACCAGAAAAGAATAAGACTCTTCCTGAAAGCCGTAAGAATTATGCAGATTCCAACGATTCATCTTAAAGAGCATTTTAGGGAATCGCCTTTTGCATTTCACTTCTCCTAATCTTGTGTTCAAGACTTCTCTTTCCTCAATAATTCATCGTGTCAAGTTCCATTACTTCCCTTATAATTCAGAGTAAAACCCAGTCAGTGCAATTTTCCCTATTCTACAAGTCACTGTTTGCATTACAATGGAGTCAAATAAATAAGTACGTACATAAGACAGTAGGACAGTGAGAGCTTTGGAATATGAATTTCTTGCAATTCGTATGGATCGCTACTTTCAACCAACACTCAGGCTCTGACAATTATATTATATTTGTAAAAGTATAAAAAATGTAAACCTCAATCAAATGCACGGCGACCAACCAAAACTTGTGGTATTTTTTTACAGTTGTAAATCAATACTTTGAACCTGAAGTGCCTGATGTAAGAGCTTCTTTGGATTATCCAGCCATTCTGGACTGCGTCATACCCACGCCAGTCCGAGACTTCGTAAAGATTTCTTCTTGGGATCGTGATAAGACATACCCCATCGTAAAGTCTGACAACAAATATCATATGTTGCCACAAGGACAATTACTGATTTGGCAAGTCTCTGCTCAAGATGCTCACAGTAGTTACCAATGCCGAACAATCCATCGACTATCAGGGCAAGTATCTGTGAGTTCGCCAGGCAAAATATATCTGACAGGTAAAACCCATAATTTATTCAGTCTTTACACGCACAAATCTCGAATCCAAACAACCTTAAATGTCATGGTGATAATGCTCTGTAAACACAAATAAGTGACCAAAGCCAACTTCAAACAAACTTCACAAACAGACATTTCAGACGGACAGACATTTTCTGAATAAGATTCAACTTCCAAGGAGAGAGCTCGTTGTAATGTTAAGTCATATAATATACGTTCCTATTCAATCAAGACTCAATCGTCGTTGTAGGTAGGGAATGGTAATACTTTCTCCTAATTTTAGTGCTTCTGGAGATAAAATATTGCCGTCGATACAATAATATATCATGATTTAGTTGGTTATGCTTATACGCCACGCGAATTCCCTCCGAGGTACACCTGGATGCGTGCAACCAAACCAATTTTCGTGGAAGGAAGGAGCCCCCGCTTACTCAAGGATGAGTTAGGATCAACTCAAATTTAAGACAGATTTATTGAAGAACACTCAAACCTTCTACTTCAAAATTCCAGATAATACGAGCCTTTACCTCACATACGAACGATCATCAGATCCAAGTTTCTCTGCCTAAGAACTCCCGTCTGCGATTTAGACCCGCTTAAAATTTTGAGTCTACACTGTACTTACGAAATTCTTGAGGAGAAATAAAGACAATCGTAAAACTCGTAACGAAATTTCAAGCGGATTAAAAATGATAATAAAATTGTCTATAGTGTCGCGTCGCCCTTATGAGTACACGCCTTGCAGTTCAGTCAGTCGTCGGCATGTAACATGTGCGGCAATTATTTCCTTTCCCCTGTTTACGGTGAAAGTGCTGAAATTGGATCGTCAAATCAATGAAAAAGAAAATAGCTTTCACCTTCTGTTATTCACCAAACGATCAACGAATACACTTAATGGAAGGACGAAAAACGATAAAAACTTCTCACTCAAAATAGTTGAAAATTTTCAAATACTGATACACAAGTTTGATTCATTCTGTTGTGGTGAAATTCTGTCGCAGTCAGTTTAGTAAACTCATGATTCCTAACTTCATGTTTAGTTGTAAATTCAGAGAGTTTAACTTCAATGTGATTATGGAGTTCGTGAACTGTAATCCTAGACCTCTCCTTAGGACACCCGCAAATCTTCCAGGGTTCGATAGAGGTTTCTACAAAATCCACTTTCCTCTTTGCCTTCCTTAGTAGGATTTGTAATTGTAATTCTAGAAGGAAGAAGCTTCGAGCTGCGCGCTTTGTAATCGTAAAGCACAACCCGCACACGGATTTGGCTGTGACACGATACGAGTGAATCAAGTTTGACTCTAGAGCTCCTCGGCGTGTCGGGAAAGGTTTGCATCATCCATTCTACCAAGAACTCGTTCAGTGATGATTGCGATTCCCTCGTCAAGCCTTCAAGCAACTTTTATGTTCCTTGATTTTCATGGTGCCAACTTGTTTAGCCCAAGGGTGCGAGGAAGTAGTAGATAGATTGTCAATTGATGACAAGTCAATATATTTTAAAGTGGTACATATAACTGTTATACAATTCTTCAACATCACTTTTAAATGGAAGTCCAGTCAAGCTAGCATGTTCTGATTCTGTACTACTAGGAGTGAAAATTTTACTTAGCTTGTATTTAAGCCCAGTATTTGTTAAACTTTCTGCATTCCCATAATAGTGTATTTGAAATACCCGGCTTCTATTCAAGTCTGACTGTTATGTCAAGGTTTAGGGAAGATTGCGATTGTCAAATGTAACGTCGGTTCAGCTTAGCAAACCAATTTTCTTGTAAAGAACGCAACCAGGGATAGTACATGCATTCAAACTCACTTCAATTACCAAACCATTTAAGCAAAATGATATTTTTCACTTACGAATATAAATATTTAGCTTCCGGAATGTTCATCATTAGTTACGATTATGACCTTACATTTGTACCCTCCTTGGAACCATCTATACTAAACACATCCAGTACACTGAAGTATACCGTTACAGTAAAAGCAAATAGGAAAATACAGAATGAAATCCTCCCTGTATTGAGAGATTCCATGAAAATACTCTTGATGAATTGTGCTCACGAGAATTTTCCTAACTTAATTCAAGATCTCGAAGGTCCTAGCCCACCGTCGTTCCAGTACAAAATAAGAAATATAATAGTTCAAGAGTCTGGTCCTGTCGTGCTACTTTGCCAACCGGGTGGTTATCCAAGAGCAAGTATCAAGTACGAACAAATTAGTAAAATCAACCTCATTTACAGATTATCATAGACAGGACATAATTAAAATGTGGAAAACTCTCAGGTGGTTCAAAAAATCATCGTCGGGGTTATCGGTCTTGGTAGAGGGCTCGACAACTCAAGTCCATAAGGAAGGACCTGGAGTTCAATTACGCCATGGCTCATTAATCATAAACTCTGCCCGGCTTCGGGATGCGGGCATTTATCAGTGCAATGCTAGTAATTCCCATGGAAGTGACTTAATGGAAGTAAGCTCATTTGTACACATAAGTGAGACTAACAATGGAACCACCCGAGGTGGTTCCTTGAGTTTGCATCCAAATTGCTCGGGAATGATATTTTTACAATCCTG
>JAQFYE010003774.1:0-14530 GCA_034694305.1 Protaphorura glebata
TTAAACACTAGATAGTATTACGATTTACGAAACTACAACTCAAAGTACTGGAGCGAAACCGGAGTCTCAATAAAAATGTTGATCCATGGTTTAAAATTTTCAGAAACCACTTGGGAATGTGGTGGTAGAGTTCATTTTTCAAAATTTAGAAGTTTTCATGGCTGTTCAGGCGGAAACCCACGAAGAAACCGCTGAACAACATCGAATAACTGATATTTTATTTTTCGCGGCGCGCTGCGCGCAAACGCGCATTCAGATGGAGCCGAAATATGGTGTCTGTGATTTTATTTGAGCTGATCTTTCCAACGAGGTATTCCTATTTATTGTGGTAGATACCCAGGGTGCAATACATATAAGACACCCTGTAGATGTTTTCTCAGTACGCTCATATGATCAGAACTCTCATTGTACAATTGCTTACCAATTATGAAATATTTCTCGGTAATATTTTTTAGGAATTTAAAAATTTCCGGAGAATTTTACAGTTTACATGAATGATTCCATCATTATTTTATTTATTTTATGACATCATAATATTATTATCATGAATGATGAACGTACGATAGACGTCAACATACACCTTAGAAGTCCACGTATGATGAACGAGTGCGAACTTCAAATGTAAAATAGAAATCTCACTTCTAACATAAACTAGTTTTTCACAGCTGTCATTGAATTTCTAAATTCGAAGTAAATTGGTAATTATATTTCAGTTAAATTAGTTTAAAATATAAGAACATATGGACCAATTGATGACGAATACAAAAATTAATAATAAAGTAAGAAAAATATTAGTGAAAGTTGATATTTTCCATTCATATAGTTTTCAAAACGTTCCGAGAATTTGTTGAAGACAGTTTAGTTAAGTCACCGTGTCGTAAATCTTGGGGTCAACCTGGAACCCACTTCCAAAATGCGTCGGGCGCACACATCAGGTAATCTAAAAAAAATTACACATTCTAAATTGAAATTACTGTTCCAACTTTAACCGATTTGCGTCAAAACGAAACGCACATTTTCGTTTCGTTTTCTCAGATTTGTCGAAATGCCGAAATTTAAAAAAAAATCGGAATTTTGTTTTTGTACTTCTACCTGGAACGGATAAGTAAAATACCGAAAACGTTCTGATGATGTTAAAAATTCGTTTCATTGCATTTTCGTTTCTGCATTTTTAAAGCCGTTTCGTTTCCTCGTCTATGTTTAAGGTGACCTCTACACGAAACGGTGCGATATTAGTAATTAAAACTGAATTCCGCGGATTTCTAATATCGAGGTCAATGACCTCTTGGCAAATAATTACAGTAGGCAAAGTCAGGGATTTGAAGAATTCCTGGTTGCTCGGTCAATTTTCCATCGGTGAATTCAACAATGAATTCAATGTTTGGGAATTCCGAGAAACCAGTAAAGCAAGGCATAACTACAGCATCGTTTTCTTTCTAATTAATAATCTAATAATTAGATTGATTTGACCCTCCGTCATTTGTATTCCATTTGTCTCCAAAAATAGTTTCGAAAATTGTCTAAGAGACTACATTAGGAAGTGATACGGTGAGGTTTGTTGGGCATGGAAGGGGGTGACAGTGACGGAAGTGGTTGTCATCGTCGAAATTTGAGTTGTGACGTGGCCATCGATATGTTCGACGTCGATGGAGACGAAAGCGATGCGAAATGGTTTCAAAACCGTCGAAAAACTTCGACTAAATTTTGGAACAAATTCTCAAATGGATCGAGTAATTTTAATTAGCTAAATACTTAAGACACGGGGTTAATTTTTGAAATTTTGTCTATTATTTTCGCAGACACCAACTATGGCTCACCGTATGGCCATAACCAACAAATGGGAGATGCCGCAGTTGAGACTGAAAATGATCGACTCACGGATAAACTCAAAGGACAAATCGGTTCACTTCGTTCGGTATTTAAGAAATCATGTTTTGAAACAATTCACTCTTTCAGGTTACGTCTATGCTAAAAGATTTTTTTTGAATTTGCGTAGTTGGCTATCGACATCGGGAGTGAAGTTACCGGTCAGAACAAATACATGAGAGAGATGGTAAGTTTGATTATGATTGACAGGATTATTCACACATTTTTTTAAAATCAGGCTCCAAAATTTCGTTGGTCAAAAGTTCTTGTCTGATAATTCGGTATCTCTTTTTGTAACCACAAATTCGGCCGAAGTCTTACAAAGTGGCCTAGTCCACACCATTCTAATACCGATACTGATATAAAAATGCCAAATCAGATAGCTATTTTATTTGGTCTGATATTGTCGAGACCTTATCGCATCATTCACTTACTAATATTGTTGGTTTTATTTTCATTCAAGGATGATGACTTCGATCGTGCAGGTGGATTTTTGGGAAAATCCATGAATCGTGTGAAGAAGTTGGCCTCTGGCAGTCACAACCATGTTGTCTTGTACCTCGTTATTTTCTCACTGTTTGTCTTCCTCTTCATTTGGTTCATCATTTAAACCACTGCATCACCGCCACCTTATTAGTGATCGAACACTTACCAAAGTTAAATGGCAACCGCAAATATAATATGCCGCAGAAAAAAGACTCGAAAGTAATGAATTAGTGAATAAATCAGGATTTTATATCACGAAATTGGTATATCATTTTATTATCATTCATGTGTAGATTCATGATTCCATTTTATATTAATGAATCCTAACATTCAGAATTGAAATAGCAAAATACATTCATTTTAATTTAAAATTGACCCGTTGCTGTCAATAATAATAATTAAGATAAAAACCAGCTTACATTATTGTTACACAAATGTAAACGTCGAAGACACATGCAATCTAAACCTAAAGTATGTTCGAATAACGTATTGGAACGTAATAAAAACATTATTAATGTAAAAAGCGGTACATTACATGAATTATTTTATGAGAAACAAGCCGAGTCAAGAAATTAAAATCATATTTTTTTCGTTCACCTAAAATATAAGCCACTCTAGAAAATTAATTTCTTGGAATCAATTAACCATCCTAAATTAAATACGTCATAATTTTCTGGCATCCTCTTAGCTTATATTTCCTTCTTTTCTTAATTAGACTTAGACTAGCATTAACTTTACTCTTAAATTCTTTATTAAATGCCTTATTTTTGGCATTCACAAAAATCTAAAGTTAATTTCCAAGAAGCTTTGTTTATAAAAATACGTACTAGTCACCTATATTTGACACATTATTCCTTACATAAATTAAAGTAAAGACGTCCAATTTCCATTTCCATTCGAAACAATTGTTTGGGAAAAGTGGACGTCGAAAAAATTTGAACTTTGAACAAATCTTGATGAGAATGAAAAACACAACCAAAATGAACAGGTGTAGAGTTATGAGAAATGCAGACTATACTCAATATCTGTTATCTTTGAGAAACACTATCAACATAATTGAAGTGTGTTGACTTGATTGAAATTAATATGCTCGTTTATGAATATCATCCTATGAGTGTCTCAAAACTTATTTCACAGGATACTCAATGTTTAAGTATGGACTCGCATCTGCAAAGTCTGTGTCTGTGACCTCTTCCAGGACTAGCGCTTCTGCGTATTACGAAACAAAATTACTTCAAAATACGGTCAATGATAAAATTTAAACAAGATTCAATAATGTAGCAGTACGTGGACCTTACCTTCTGATGAGTGGTCAGAGAGTGAATAATCTTGAGACAATTTTTGAATACGGTCGAACCGAGCCCGAATAGACTGTAAAGTGGGTTCCACAAGTCCCAAAAGTGGCCTTTGACCTGGTTCAGCCGCCCAACATGATTCCATTAAATGCCAACATTCTTCATCAAAATAGGCAAGTCGTTCAGGTCTCACTCCTATGAATTCCAGATTACATAACACGTTATCAGAATGTCCTTGTCAATAGAAGGTCACAATTTTATCAGACATCAGTTACTTGAGTTGCAAATACCTTTCTTCACATTTGTCCAGAGATGCTCCTTGTTAGGGCATTGCTCAAAAGATTGGGGTAATTTCACTTTTCCTAGGAGAAAAATTAAGATAAAAGCGAATGGGTTAAATATTTCTTGTTATAATAATCTGGCGTAAACGAATATCCTTAAACTCGAAGCTGGAAAATATTTGTTGGGACATAATCCTTTCAGGAATGTAAGAATGGGAATGGAATGTCTGGATTTTGTAAACACGTTGAATGAATGAAAGGATTATTCTGAGCGGACTTCCGACCTGCGATAAGTTCGTACTTGCTTTGGGTGACTTGTTGGTAAACATTCGGTAGATTTTAGTTCGATTTCTGGAGTCTAAGAAGGAACAACTGAATATTATTTTCTGAAATGAATCCTGAAATTATCACGGTTTCTAGTGACAGTAGTGGTGGTGAGACTGACTACGAAATGTCCGAAGACCCGATTCCACGTAAACGTTCTAATGTGAAGCCGTCAACTTCAACTAAAAAATCGAATGCAAGATCAGACGACTACTACGATCGTTTTGTGAAAGCTTTCAGCCTTCTGGGCTCCCCACATCGTAAAATTTTCAAACCGGACCATTTCATCAGACCATCGGAACGGCAACTTTATTTCAAATCGGAAGCTAGACAACAAACAAACACTTGCGACAAGCCATATTCGGTTGCAACAGACACCAAAACAGGTAAAAGTGACTGCTATGTGTTTAATTTGACTAGATTCGGTTTCGCATGACTAGACTCGGTTTAATTTGACTTATGATTTATATTATTTTTGATAGACAAAATGGTTGAATTGAAGACAGGAAAGTTGAAGTTGAAGTTCATCCAGCAAAAAAAAGAAAAATTGTGAAAGTGAGAGATACGACCACGATCACTATATACAAATGTGAACAATGCAATCCAAACTTTTACTTAAAATCGGCTGAGCAATTACGACAACATATCATGGTACATCATGGAACAGCCTTTAGATGTCCTCAAAACGGTTGTGAAAAAACTTTTGGCAAGTCAGTGTTTCTTCGAGATCACCGAAATGTTGATCACGACATGAGTGATCCATACAGGTGTGAAGAAGAAGGGTGTGAAAAAACATTTTCAACAAACAGCAAGCTTCAAAACCACAAGTACACTCGACATAGTAAGAAGTATGAGTGTCCGGAATGTAAGCAAAAGTTTGGAAGCCAAATTACACTGGACAGCCACCGAGCGATGAATTCGTGTAACGACGATGAAGATGTTAAGATTGCAAAGTAAGTTGGATATACATAACCTTTTGACCCTCAATGCTACTTCATACAAATTTGTCATAATTTAGTTGAAATAGTTGAAGAATGAAAGGAAGCTAGGTACTTTATTAATCCAAATATTAATTATTTAATTTTATATTAATATCGGATTTATATAAATGTCTAGGCGAAAAACGTTGGTCACAGCCGCATCTGCCCTTGGTTGCTCAAAAGAAGAAGACATTTTGAAATGGTTCGAAAAGGAACACAATGTAAGCTATTAAATTTTAAGTAGAAGTCGAAACGTTTCCAGCACTATTCACAAAATATAATTTAGGCTAATTGTTTGAATGGAAAGGTGAAGTTGGATCGTGTGGGTGGTGACTTGAAATACAAATTACACAAGAAAAGTGGAAAATCCGTGTCTGGATCCTGGGACGGATGGGACCGACAGGGCAAGATCTGCGTGGAAGCAAAAGTGGGGACCACCGTAAATAGTTGGAGACATAAGGTCTCTAGTGATGAGAGCAAAGTATTGTCAGGACGAGGACTCCAGGAAGTACTTCGCGCTATGTACGTAAACAACCCAGCTGTTGGTTATTTAGTTTACTTTCATGTCGTAAAGCAGAAGCATTATGAATTTGAAATTACTTGGTTGGCGTACAAAAAATATTTTGACAACTTGTACTGTTAGACTTTGTCTAAAGTCGGATATAATGAGCAATTAAATAATTTTTGTTGAAGAATTTATGACGGATAAACAAATTATTCTTACCAGCACACAAATACCAAAATAGAATTCCAAAAGCGTAAACATCCACACTATTATCATATTGGCCAGAAAATAATTCAGGTGCCATGTGAATCGGTGTCCCCACAATACTTCCTGACATCATCGCTTCTGGTTTACAGAATCCTAAATCCGTCAGTTTGGCACGATTGTCATGGTCCAGCTGTTATAAAACAGAATGAAATCAGCTTTTAACTGGTCAACTCATTTATGGTGGTAACATTTCCTTCTTTTTTAAAAAGAGAACTCACCAAAATATTCTTAAGTTTTATGTCTCGGTGAACTAAACCTTCTGAGTGAAGGTACCGAATGCCTTCAACCACGTCTAAGGCGACCTATTCACAAATGAAATGCTGTTACAGTCATGAAAAATACACGAGGTGTAAAATGTTATATTTACTAAATGATAATTAACTTACTTGTAACCTTCCAAGCCATGTAAAGCCGAGTCTCAAAGCACAGTACAGGTCACGAGTAAGTCTATCCATTACGATAAGGACGGCAGGAATACTTCCCCCAGCATAACTATGATCTATCACAGAACCTCTGACTCGGACAATACGGTCGTGCTCAGGAATGCTCCTATTATCCAAAAAGTCAATTTACATGACTAAGCTATTAGTCTTGGCGATTTACCTAACAGCCTGGTCATTCTTCTAAATGACTATGATATACATACCTCATGTAATAAAACTCCATGGCTAAGTCATTCCAGTGCTTATCATCCATGGGCACCACGGATTTAATTGCACAGGGAGTAAACCCAGCCCAAGTCTCACAGGCATACACAACCCCATATTGTCCTCGTCCAATTTCTTTCCCGCATTGAGGCATCCCTAATCAAAAAGGAGATTAAAAATTTCATATTAATAATCAGAGGATCAGACATCATTATGTTATGATTTCAACATTGTATTAATTTTACCATAAAGAAGACAGTCTGTAATAGAACTCGTCTGAAGAGCCAAACGAGCAAGTCGAGGAGCATGGACTTTCCTGAGTCGAAAACCTTGTTCTCCAGTTCTCTCCAGTCTTTCATTATGATGAGCCTCCAAATGCCTTAAGGCAGATGAGAAAGACTCATGGGAAGTTTTTAAACGTTCTTTTAATTGGGCACAAACGGCTCGTGCAAGTCGCCATTGACAGAGTGAATTTAACATATCTGTGGCTACGAGTCTCCTCCAATTACTATTTACTGATGGGACAGATGACCAAGGGAGCGCTTGCATTAATTGTTTCATTTTATCATACAGTCCTCTCAAGAGTGAGGATGAATGATGATTCGGGACTTCCACTTGATAAGCAGCAGTGAGAATCTAGAAATAAAAATGAAATAGCATTTATTAATTCCATTCCTTTTAACTATTGATGGAAAATTCTTTCACTGTGGGTAATATTATTCGTTACCTGCTTCAACGCAACACTGGCCGAGAGGCTATCATCCTCAACATCTCTTAAATGTCTTTCAAGACTGACGATACAACGCTCCAAAGTTCCCAAGAACGTATCATGAAGACAATAAACGGAACAAATGAGTTTCTGAGCAATGATGTTGTTTAAATCCAGAACAACCAACTCTCGTATTTCTTCAATACATTGAGTCACCAATTTTCCCGACAAAGGTCCTTCCCAATCCTTTACGAACATATCTGTAGAAATTCAAATATAATTTATAGCGATGTCAAATTCGATATTCAGGATTTAGGAGAAATCTTTGAATGAGCGTTACCTTTGAACTGATACAATTCCGCCTTTTGTAGAATATCTTCCCTTCGTTCTGCGATTGTTTCTGTAATAAGTAGTCCCATTTCATCTTGCTTTTTTTCAGCAATTTGCATCAAACTCTCCAGTAATTCCGTTTCCTTCATGCGAGCATATTCTAGCCTTTTCGGTGTAATTTGCATTTCCCGAGCCATTTCAAAGGCAGAGAGAATGAACATTTGAAGACAACTGCTGTGGACCTGTTCAACAGATTTCAAAAGGAAAATGTAAGTTTAATGTGCAAGATATTGTAGTAAAGTGTAATGGTAATTAACTTACTCTGTGGAGATGATTAGCGGCTGCAATCAAATTCGATTGAAGATAATTACGAACAAAAGTAACAAGTCGGGTCAGATGGTCCAAACATTGAATGTATTCACTGGTGACATTAAAAGACTTGACCATTCGATCCGGATTTAGCCAACTGTTCTCATCCGTTTCTCCAGCACAAATCATAGCATTCATCATTTTAGATTTACTACCGTCCGACCCAGTCTCCCATAGTAAACCTGAAGACAAACAAGAAGTATGAAAACCTAAAGGTCACACTGTGGACTGACCTCGACTCTACTCAAGGCTTATCTAAAATGTGACCTACTTTACTTATCCCTAATAAGAGCTTAATGCTGTATTAATAGTAACAAAATTATCGATGTCCGTCATATGTCTGTCGAACACCCGATTTTTTGAGACCTTCAATCAAAAGTGGTAAGCTCACCAAGTGAAACAAGTTGAGAAATAATGACTGAACGAAACTCAATTCCCGCGCTTGACTCGGTCGTTTCACTTTGACCATTTGTTGACGCTTTTCCTCGTTCTCCATGTTCTGGAGTAAAATGAAGACCGCCATGATTCATCACTTCATTTCTATCCGCCTCAGTCAGTCCACAGGTCTCTTCAGAGGTAGGCATGTGTACAAAAAATATTGGCAAGGTTGGCAAAATAGAACGGAGCAGTTGGAGTTGATAAATATCCTATTACATCATTAAAAAATAAAAAGGTCAGCATGTGTGAACTTCAACGATGGAACAAACACATTATGCAAACGGAGTAATATTCATCAAGTAACATTACAAGTAATAAACAAGTAATTTACCTCATTGGACAAAGTGTCAGTCGCAATTCCGTACATTACGACAGGCGTCGTAGTTTCGAATATACCACGAATAATCTGAGCAAAATTATCTCGATTCCCGGACGGTGGGACCACAACTTGGGCATTATCATAAAGTAATGGATGATCAAGGTGCATCTCTACCACTGGACAGTCTTCAACTAATCCCTAATTAGAATAATTACAATTCGAATATTAATAAAATGAGTTTGATTTCTAATATATTCTACTTAGACCGTTACCGTACCTCTAATTCTTCTTGAGGAACCGCCAAATCAACCCCACGAATTGTAACCGATGGAGGTTTCCAGTCCTGGAGATGTTCAACTAATTCATAGCTTGTTCCAAGTGCAAGCATTACCTTAATTAAAGAAGAGCTGTTTTCACTTGATCTGTGGCGACCCTTTGTGTCACATGGTATATTTTGTGTATCTCTTGACTGTTTTTAAATTAATAAGCACTTATAAATATTACGTTTAAACACAGTACAAAAATAAAATAAAAACAAACAAGATAACTACCATGCTTCTAAACTACACAAACCAAAATAAAATTAATCAAAAAGTACAAAAAAATTCATTGACTCTCACCTGGCATTTCTTGCTGTACTTAAATCTAACCATTCGCCACAACATTGACTCCGAGGAACCTACGACAGGAAGATATGGATGACCAAAAAGTTCATTGACTAAAATAGCTTTGACTCGACAATTTTGACCCAGCACAATTATGCATGGTGGTCGACCAACAGAGCACCTTTGACGTAGCACTTCTTTCACTTTCCATTCCAAATTTTTTATAGACTCTGAAAACAAAAGTAATTCTCATTATACGCCATTCTTGTTCTATTTTGGCAAGTTGGATATATAAGAGAGTCATCCGCAAAATATCATAGTTAAAATTAGAATAATTATTTACCGTCTGGAATCACTCGACTGGAAGAAATGTCATCCAACGCTTTCAACGTTTCCGAGTATAATCGTCGAAGTTGTACGCTGTTGAGGGTGAAGCGACGGAATTCAGATGGCAGGCCTGAGATCCCGCGTCGGCGACTGCTGCGACCAACCATTGGACGGCCGTCTTTTAATTTCTGCACAGTTTCACACAAATTATTCTTCAACTTTGAAAACAAACGTATAATTTTCTTAAACATCATAATCGTCACAGAATAGTACCTCCAGGGAAACGCATTCGTACGTGCTATGTCTGTTCATCTGAACACTTTTCGAAGTATCCAACTGGCAGGCACAATATACATGTTCCAAATTATTGTTTCACTTTAACTCGAGATTGAATTATTCACAATCCTACTGTTAGGATTGCAAATATCGGTACAATTGGTTTACAAAAGTAAAGGGGTGAGAAATGAATAAAACGACTGAAACATACACACAGTCACAAAAAAAACTGAGAAAATGATTTTTGGACATGAGTTAACGAACCTGGCTTAAAGGATCCACCGTGCTGAAATATTCCAAACGGAATCACACATATCACAATCTCAAATATCTCATAGGTCCTCAACAATCAGCTTGTTGTAACAATTTGAAAGTCCATTCAGTTTATTTTCAGATCACACAAGAAACGGTCGTGGTTCTTCGTTGTAGAAATCTCAAAGTATTTCTTGTCTTGTTTGTACTTTGCTCTTTTCTCCTTCAATTCTTACCCCAGACTGACCTAGAGTAAAGACAAATCATTATCACTAAATACCGATGGACGGACTGGTGGACGGAAACTCAATGCAGGCTCAATTTACCCACAATAAGAAAAAATCTAAGATAACTAACCAACTCATAACTAATAACCAGACCCAATGACCAAGTGTTTGTATTTATGTCTTAATAGACTGTCCTGTCCTCCTCCTCCTCCCTTTAAGACACTTGCTGTTAGTGTTAAGTTATCAATATAATAAAAACTTATAAATCAACAACTAACAAAATGAGACGACGAGATGGCTTCAGAAATCTTTTTATCTGGAGGGCTGATAAGACTTGTGTCGTCGTCGTCGTCTCCAGGACTTACTTAGCACCAAACAAATTTGATTTAATACGGACAAAGTTAAGTCAAGTCTTAAAAGAGTCTTAGTTTCGACTGCCGAAGAGCGGTTTCATACAACCATTACCAGTCAGACCCCCTACCTCTTAAATTGTCACAAGGAAAATATTTCAACTAATTTTCAAAACTCAAAACTGTCAATCTATCGCGTTCAATTCGAAGTCAATTTTGCAAAACCATTATGAGACAAAATCAAGAAAAATAAAAAAAAAACAAGTCAAACAACCAGGGATCTGCCAGGAATTCTCATGAAGGGTCAAATTTAGCCGTTTTAGCGGTCCGAAATAACTTTCCAACATACGAATGCCATTCTCTGTATGAACTTTGTCAATGGTGATCCCTGTTTTCGAATTCTGATCCGATACGAATTTGTATTAAAAACATGGTCGAATATCATACTCTTGTAGTACATGAAAGTTAAAAAGCAGCCCCCCCCATATTTAGTTTGGTTAAGCTCGCCAAGATTTTTGCAAATTTTTTGCATAATCCTTAATGAACAGATCCAGTCTCTCCCATTCCAACGAATCACAGAATAATACGTCCGTGGAGGTGGACGTGGACTCGTCACAATTATCAGAACATTTGTCATCGCCCGTCATTAGTACTTTTTCCATCCCCAGGGCCAACTGGATTATCTTATTAACTGACTACCATACATATTTAGTAGTATTATCTATCTATTTATAAATCTGTAATCCTACTTCTAGAAATCTGAATTGTAAACAAAGTCAACGGCCCAAGGAAATAAGTAAGTTAATTTCTTTTTGGAGGATGGGCTGTTATTTTAGGCCGAACCTGAAATGGACCAATCCCATGCAGTCAAATTAAACCCCTAATCATTTGACGTTATTTTCTTGAATCCAGATAATTCTGATAATTCAGAATAGTAGGACTAAACCAACACAATCGTCGCTAATGGACATCAGGACAAGATATGGTCTATGTCCGAAACAACGCACACGACGGTTCAAAGTGCAATGTTATTTTTTAAAAACAAACGCCAGGAGCGAATTTGCGTCCCTATTAATCCTTCAGGTGCGGAATTTTCCGTCACGCTAGATAGTCACGTAAAACACGAATAAGATGACTCTGACTCAACTGTTTTTTATTAGCCCGCTCGTACGGTAAATCCCTTTTTGTTTTTATTTTCTGCGTCCCGTTGCGTAGGTAGGTACACATGTCTGGTCAATTTAATTAATTTGATGGGGTTGTTTGCTGATTGGGATTTGAACCTTAACCTTTCATTTCTTTTACGATTTTAGGCTCCGATCAATCATAAAATTTGCAAAAAATATAATACCGCTGAGACGTACCTACCCGGAAATGAACGAATCGTTCAAATTTAACAATTACAAGGGAAGGTCCTTGGCCAATGCAGGGAAGACTAATATTCTTAATGTTGCATGGGCCAATGCCGACCCGTCCAAGTCATTAATGGGTTTACGAGGACGATAAAGTGAATAAGTGGATTAAGGTCATAATCATGGTTCATTCATTTCTTACTAATATCTTTAGCCGTCTGTCAATCATTTTCAAACTTAGCAGTCAGTTTCATGGAAACTCGGAAAGAAATAGTTAGCTATAATTAAGAAGGAAAACTGGAATAAATTGGATCCTTATCTTTCTATGAAGATGATGTGGTTTGATAATTGTGTGGGACATTAAAATGTGTCCTACGAAAGGAAAGGATCATCTAGAAAAATCTGTAGTAGTCGTTAGATAAACATAATTTCGTAATATTATCTTATAAAAAGTCCAATGTTGAATGAACAGTTCCTGGATACTGAATGCGTGTGCGCCATTATAAAATAGCACAAATCCAAAGTATGTGTTGGCTAGGCTAGAATTTCCAGGTGGAATGTGGAATGATAATATCTCCCCCACATTTTCCATGCATAATTAAATTATTAAAAAATCTACTAGCCAGCAAAACTGAATTAACATTAATAAGACTGTACATTGGCGGTGGAAATCCAGAAAGCCGAGTAATGGACAAACACGCGTAGAACTGTCGACATTTTAAAATTCCCGATTGCGAAAAAAAGTAACTCTTTTGACATACGGATGTTGTTCCTACTAGATTGAACAAAATAAACTGTCAATTTAATAGGCGCCAATGTATTTAATAAGAGATTTGATTATTCTGCATTCTGAAAATTACCTCCAAGAAAGATAAAATATTTTTCTTATCTATTAATTGTGGTGTTAAAAGGTAAAAGGTCTACATCATAACCAACATGATATTCATAATATGTATCTCTACGCTACTTTTGATCCTTGACATTGCTAATCACAATCATTACATTGATTGATTTATGTAATCCGGTCTCATTCATGGTTGTTCGCTCTTACAAAATAAGACCTTAAGAAAAAAAAATTGCAAATGGCAAAATAGTAAAGCGACTGTCAACTACCAAACGCATTTAAAACCCTAGATTAAGTTAGGTAGCAACTAATAATTAATAATCTCAAAATGACCGCTGTCCCTAATCACTTGTCAACTCGTGGCAAGTAGTTGAATGTTAAACCGATTAAAGTTAGACAACAACTTCAAGTATGATTCAAAACGAAATTATATTTTCAGAATCACTATATAACAGCTGGAACACTCAACCTGACAAACTAGACAAACTATATGGTTTGAACTTGACAGATTGGAAATTATTTTAAGGTCAAATATTTCTTTGCAGTTCTTACCTCTAATTTATGTTCTTTACTCGAAACTTTTTGAATAATTTCAAAGTACTCATGCAAGCAAACAGAAAGTCTCCGAAACTGAATTTCAAGTACTAATGCGTCTTCAAAACTGTGTTGAATCTTTCACTATATTTATTTCTTGTATTGTAAGTATCGATTTTGATAAAATTTCTGAGGTCAGCAATTTTTTGCAAAAAGGATCAGCCTCTCGTACTAGTAACATGGAGGGCAAAAATAAATTTATCACGATCTGAACACCTAAGCTTAAATTTAAATCCACAGGCAGACAGGCATTGCTTAATTAGAATTTTCCAAAACAGACGAAGTGCATTGTAACTGCTTACTGCAACCAACAGCGATTGACCATCACGTGGGGCTTATATTTATAATTAGTCAAATAAAATACAAATTCATTAATCCATTCACGTGACAGTGACCCTGTCTGTGGTCTGAATTGGAATTTTCCAAGGGAAAACATGAATGTCGTTCAATTAATTACATCGAAGCTGAATTTCTATAGCCATTGATTTATCAAAACGAAATTATATATATAAGCATTAAATTTAAATTTAATTATTCAATAAAAATTAATTGAATGTAGTTAAAAGTCATTTTAAGTTATAAAAAATGAAACGCAATCAGAAAAACTGAAAAGAATGACACCGTTCTTAATTGTATACATAATTATTTTATTTTGTGAAGTCTAGTCCTGCACTAGGCCTCGATTATATTGTGCAACAAAAATTGAAGAATAAGACTAATGTCACTATTTTTACAAACAAAAATTAATTAATAGGTCAAAGCTTCCCGAAATAATAAAATTCATCGAATAACCTAAATCTACGCATTAGATTTACTGTTTAAAATCGGGAGACGTCATAAAATATTTGGGTGTTACATTTTATGATCAAATTGTGTTGGACACATCTAAA
>JAQFYE010003775.1:0-14529 GCA_034694305.1 Protaphorura glebata
GAAGTCGATTGAATAAATTAAATTTGGTTATTGAAAAAAAAATAATAAAAAAATAAATGCTGGATTAGAAAAAAAAATACATAATATATACATAGGTCGGTGTTTCTCAATTAATTTGAATAGATATTTTCAAATGGGGCCTAGCGTAGTGTAAGTATTAGTTTTAATAATTTTTCTGAACATTCAATAGAAGACACTCGTTTGTCGTTTGGGTGTAAAAGTACTATCGATAATCTCAATTTTGGGTGAAATTTGTCCAAACAGACAGAGATGACCACTCCCCTGATTTCACTTGCTACCCGTAACATGCTAAGGAAGTCCGAGTAGAAGGAGAAAGGGAAAGCAAAGGAAAACATAAGCACGGCAAGGCGATTAAAATAAATAATTTTATTATTTCATTAAGTTCCCTCAAACCTTCCGTCTACGCTGGGCTTAGATGCATTTGAATCCAGTTTACTACAGGTGCTACATATGAGCACATAGCATTGGCTATAAGTCAACCAAAATTCTGCGGCGTCTGAGTCCGACTGTCTAGAGACGTATATTAGATTATTTCTAGTACATCGTAGTCGTGGCAGATAAGTCTATGAATTATAGTACATTTCATACGAAACTTCAACTTGAAGTTTGTGTGAATTGTTAATTAGCGCGGGCCTTTGACGCGGTGTGAATTTGGATGGCTTAAATTATACTAAACCTACATTGCTTATTGCTGAACATTGGACGAAACACGGAAGTAGAATTAGTTGAACTTTTCGTACAAGTACATACTTGTGTGCATACCAATGTGTATGAGATTGTTGGGCGCTGTGGCTTTGTACCGTGAAGATTTTACAGGGAAAGGTACACGGTGAAGTACATTTGCTAACCAATAATTTATTTACTTTTGAATTCAGGTCAACCTGGTATAATGAATGAGAAACTCACTGCCGACATTCTTGCCGTTTGCAACACACTCGGATATTCGGATGAAAACAAATATTACCAGGATCCACAATGCCTAGGTAAGTTACAAAGGTTTAGATTAGATATTTTAAAATTCCGAAATTTCTCGACTTCGTGAATGAGTACTTGATGGAAAGTACAAAGCATTATGGTCTGCAACAATTTAGATTCTATGTACGTTAGTTACATAGTTATTTTTTTCTTTGCGGTCAAGAATTTCAGCTTTAGCTGTTGTCAACATTCGAACCCGGCTAATAGCCAGCAAAGAGAATACAGATAAGGGATACTGCACAAAAAGCATAGGGCCAATCCCCTCTGTTAGACTTGGCTGCATTTTTGTTTATATTATAGCCCTTAACCTCCTGAAGAACTTTTGCTTTTGTTAAGGCCCGACCTCTAAAAGTCTCACCGTTTGATCGCTAGAACACGGGGGGCATGCGCCACAAAGGCGTAGCGGGCGGCCGAACCAAACGGCCGACGTTTTTCAGCTCACGCTTAGACATAATATGCAATTTAATTATTTTTTTTTATAAAAATAATCTCATACGATTTATTGAAAAACTTGGACATCAACACTTTTTGATTCATTGTTAATTGTACGTTCTCTTAAATTCTCCATTCGACGCAAGGTGTCGACGAGTATGTCAATACAACGATGTTATTTTTGTTCCCCGTCGTTTTTGGGAAATCCTCAAAGCTTTTTTGTATTATTTATTGTAGTAACTAAGAATTTTACGCATTCCAGAATCCAGACATGAAATTTTCAAGAAATTTATAATTCTGCAATTGTTGAAGCCGGCAAGTCTGAAATAATGGCTTCGTAAACCGTGGTTAGTCGGACAGAATTGAATGAACTTCAAACGAGATTTTTATTAAACAAATAATGCTTTATTGTCTTACAGCAGCTGGCGAGCAATTATCTCCTCACCAGGATAAGGGATAGAATCTAGCCGTAATACGGCACAATTTTAGACAATAAAATGTCGCACCGTTTTTGAACGCGATTAGAACTGATATAGGAAAATGGCCACATTAAATTCCCCGCGTGCGATCTGGTTCAACTTTTGATATGTTATGCCACAAGTAACCCTTAGCTTTTGTATTCGCGAGACTGGGACAGCTCCCCTGTGACCACCCATGCTACGTCAGAGGTTAGCAAGGTTATGGTAGGTCAACAACTTTGATGACATCTGGACGGAGCACAGGACAAGAGGAGAAGGACCCCTGGCTAGATTCGATCTAAGGCGCTTCGGATGAAGGGAAATATACACTGGAGACAATTATCTCATAACATACATTGATAAATAATAAGGATTGTCCTACTAATTTGATAATTTTAGTAAAAAAAACTATATATTGCAGTAATATAAGATGGACAACAGTAATACAACTTTGGGCCATTCGTAGTACACGAACTAGAGATTGTAGAGATTCAATCCAATAAGGTTTTGTTGGTTATTAGAGTCTTAATAGAAACAGAAGTTTTCTTGTACAGGAGTAGTAGAATAACACGAACAACATTTATTGACGAAATTAAGGCCATAAATAAAGTGAATAAAATAGAATGGTTATTGTAATGCTCACATTTCTCTAATGTTTTGCCTTAATTAATTCAGACAGTGCAAAGGCGTTGGTCCTTTATTTACGGCGAGACTCGGATGAGCATGAGGTCCGAAGACTTTTGGGTGAAGCTCAAGTTTTACAACGGGATTTGATTCCTATTCACAAGCTAAAAGAGTGCAACGATGATCTGTTCGAAGTGGTTCTCAGGTGCGTTACTATTACTACGTTACGGTTATTACTATTCCCGTATGGACTCCACATTTATCTTTACGAGAAGAGATTGAACCCTCAATTCCCTCCTCATAACATAATAATAAGCGGGAAATGAGTTTGAGGCTTCAGACAGAATATCTAATTAGCTTCAACTTTCCCCTTGCCCCTCGTGGTCCTTTCCCTATGCTGATCATTCATTTTCTTCTCTACTTTCAAAACCTCAAGTTCAGGTTTGGGTAGATTTTCACTTGTGATTGACGAACACCGACCGAGACTAAGTTTGATATTACACTCCGTGCCTGTGTCGTGTTCCGTTAATTAAGTCTAATTAAATTTTATAATTAAAATGTACATAGAGTAGAGTGTTCATTTACTGGGTTTGAACACTACTTGCACGAACTGGTGACTGATACGGGAAATGCTTGGGTAAACAAAGTAAATGTGCATTCTGTTTGTTTACGAAGGCGCGTGTACTCGTAAGGCGACAATAAAATATTTATATTTGGCGATAAACTTGGGTACTGCGTTAGGTTGTGGTTCTACGAGCATACTTGGGTTAGTTGATTTAATTGAGGTATAAAGGGAGATATCACAGAGGTCACTAAACTCCGAAAGGACGACTGTTTCAGAAGGTTTTGGTCATCTGGAAGTGACACATGGGATGATCTCAGCAGACAACAGTGGAAAGTTGTAACTTAGTATTCGGACTTTCCTTGAATTTCTCCTCGATCAGAAAGCATAAGGTGAACGATGGTGACCCAAATCAGTCAACAACACAAATGCTTCTAAAATACAAGGGTTTTGGTTACATCGTTTTGGTCAGTCAAGAGTCATTGTGATTTACACCAGCGTTTTCAACTATTCATCGTTTTCTAGCCAAATACCGTGCTATTTTAAAAGAAGTTGAGTCGAATCGTAATACTGTGCAGGCTGGGTTTATCATGACTACCATATAATTTTGAGTTCCATTCTACTGAACCGGTGTGAGTTTTATCCGCATTTCAACAGATTATTCCCCCATTTCCTGAGCTGAACGTATTGTACTATTGGGATGTCAAAAAGGAGGAAAGAGAAAGTTGTACACGGACGTGTTTGAGTAAAAGTTTCAAAAGAAGAAGAGGGAGGGGAAGAAATGCCGAAAGTGCTGCGGCGACGACGACGACGAGGGTACGAGTTCAGTTTTCCACAAACTTGATCTTCACAAAACATGAAAATTGACACAAGGACGAACGTCGTCGTCGGAAAGGGAATAGAGAGATAGACGGGAAACGATTCAAAAGAGAACCTTTTCCACGGCATTTTTATGGTTAATAAAAGAGAAAGAATGAGTAGAAACGGTGAGGGTTTTTATTTCATTCATTTCATTTAAGTTCTCAAAGGTCCACATTTTACCCATGCTGTTTGTCGTGTCCCCGTTCCTACCGTCCATGGCTTTTATAGGACATGTAAAAGGAAATGAGTGAAAGTGAAACAAGACGACAGAAATGACACAAAACTAGTAGATATGGTTAGCTCTTGGACTATACACTAACGCTAACGCTTCGCATACTTCTCACAATGCATTCCATTCAAGCAAAAGGGGGAAAAAAGTTGCGGAAAACACATTTCATTCGCGCATATTAGCCATATAATTTTCTCCACCTAGGAGTGGGAAGAACGCCAGATGAGATGAATTGTTGAGTTTTTACTTCGTCTTTTATCATTTCTCACCACGCCCTACCATACCGGGCTTTACTACACAGTTATGTGCTTTTGCTTTGGGTTATGATTCTGTAAAGAGTTGTCATGTGTAAAAATGGAACAACTGTTTTTTTTTGTCGGAAACAAAAGTTCATAGAGATAAACTCCTTTTCCTTTCCTCCTCTTTTTTCTCCTTCCGCTCGTCATTCTTCTCTTTTTTCATCGTCCTGTTGTAATAATAACAATGATCTAATTCCTGTCCTGGCGGATTTGGCGAATATTGTCCCTTCCTCGATCCAAGGAATAGATTGTTTTTCCACATATCCCCCGTCCGACTATGACTATGACGATGATCCTACCAATTTTTACGGTTCGAAGATAACCATTGCCAGCAATAAGTCTGTACACGGCGTGTCTATAACGACACTTAATGGGAAAATATAGTTTTCGGTCAGTACTCATTTTTCGAGGGATATAGTCGAGGTTACAAGGAGACCCCACCGCTTGTAAACGCTAGATCGGTTCAGAAACTAACCGACCGAATCCCGAGCGGTTAGATTAGGTACCCTGAACAAAGTAATGCCCCAATTCATTGTCAGAAATAATTTTGATCCACTCTAAAGATTTTCTAACACTTTAGCGACGGCCTTTCAGGTATAATCTACGTAAACCTTCAGGAACGAGCTAATATGTAACTGTGTTAAGGGGAGTCCGAAATTAATTTTATCTACTGACTGGCACTTGAAAAGACTAATCCCGAATACTTTAACATAATCTGAATTTTACTTGAAATATGGTTTCCTTGTTGGATCGAGTAGGTATTTACGTTACGTTACTTTACGTTACATTACATTAAGTATAGAGGACGAGGACAATTGGAATTGGACCGGGAGAATAGCTTAGGTTGGCGGTTGGCCCGTCGGTCCGAACATTTAGAGAGAATAGCGGAACGGGTTCTGGGATAGGATCTCATGGACTTGGAGTTGGACTAGACGTGGACATGAGCTAGAGAAAATAGGAGAAAGGAGTTGAATACATTTCCACTCGAGTGATTTCAATTCAGGAGAATACTTTGCATGACATTAATAGTTGTGTAAGTAGGGTAATAAAACTTTAGGAATTGGTGGATGGATGGACAGACGGGACAGAAAAGCGAGCGGCAGGGGAGGACTTGGGTTGAATTGTAAACGGAGAAGAATTTCCTTCTAATAGCCCTTGTTATGTTTGGAACCCGAGGTGGTTACTGGAACTTTAATACCTTTCTTACGACTTCTTATTCTCTCTTACGGACCCATTTCAGGCTCATGGTCAACTTGACCAATCATGCCCTCCTGGTGTACGAGGAAGAATTGCCAAAGAATAAAACGTACAGGAATCACTACATTATGTAAGTAATGTGGTTTCATCCTGTAATATTTTTATCACCGATTTACTGCACTGTACTATATTGCACTGCACTGTGTGTTTGACAGCCCTTAATTTTTTGATAATTTCAATTTGTAAAGCATTAATCGCCACTTGCAGTCCTATAAAATTGCTTTCTTGGATGAAGCGTTTTGGCGCGTTATCTGCACAAAATTGAAGAAACTGATTCAGGTGAAATTTTTACTCTTTCTTTTGCTTTGCGTGTAAAAAATGTGTATATGATCGAGTATTTCAATTATATTCACAGGATATGGACGTCCTCTTGGAAAATCAGAAGCTGACCGTAGAAAGAATTTTGATAATGATTCGAAATGTTCTACAAATTCCGGCTGACCCAGAGGAAGAAATGAGGAATGACGACGACGCAAGCATCCATGATCAGGTGTGAGAAGGAAGTGTAGAACACAAGAGCGTGTCAAGTGTATTACGTTTTATTGAAAAAGTTTTCCGAACAGTATTTCCTCTTTTTTGAAGTTTTTATTTCTGTATTCGTCATGTAGATTCTTTGGGTTCTGTACACATCGGGGATAGAAGATTTACTCCTTTTCATTGCGTCCTCAGACACGACGCGTGAATTTTGTATGCACGTACTTGAGGTATTTGAAGTGAAATGCGTGAGAAAGAAGTGAATCCATGCTTACTAGAATTTCTAGTACAAATTTTGTCGCTTCTTCTCTCTACTTTTTATTTTTGTTTCCTTAACCTAGTTTTACTTCTTTCCTATTTTGTATAACATGGTTGACTGGCTAACCCGGTTTTAGATCATCGCTTTATTCTTCCGTGAGCAAACTGGAGAACAGTTGGCTCGAACGAGTTTGGAAAAGAGTTTGTCGGAGAAAGCAAAAGATACGGCGGCGTTGACACAATGTATTCTCACCGAAAACCTCATCAAGGCCAGGAAACAAATGTCTGGGAGGTGCGTACATGTTGAATTGATCGTTGACGTTTGGCGTGACATGTGGTTCAGTCATTCCCTTGATCTGTAGTACATCATTGACCTTGTACAAGGGTTTCGTCCACCGGCTTGCTGGTTTAATTTGGAATGACATTTCTTACTTGCATTTTTTTATACTCCTTGCAGGAGTTTTGGTGGAACTTATGTCGTTCGAGGGTTGGATGGTCCGAGTGGTCGAAACCTCATTTGTCACAAGCCCGTTAATTCAGTCTCAGATTTGTCACTGGATTCTGCTAAGGTCAGTCGAATAATATCACGCTCTTTGTAGGATTAATTTTATGCTTACTAAGCGAGTACGTCGTCTTGCTAGTCTACCGTTGGGTCTGAGCTGTCTGGCCCGAGTACAGACAGTGGAGTGACGCAATCGGTACGTCATTCTGCGATTACCTCAATAGTGAAAGGTGATCGTGCACTCGCACTCAACACAATCGGTACAATTGTTGACCAAACTGTCCGCACTTGGAATACTTTTTGGGCCAGATTGGTCAGACCCAAAATTAATATTGACCAATTTGTACAGAGTCATGTATTTCCTTCAGAGAAAGTTGATGTGTAATAATTGGCCATGTGTTTTACGTTCATATTATTAAATTTTTTAATGGGCTGAAAATCCGGAAAAGAGATCCCTTTGTTGAATTTCACTTAACGAAGCTGTATTTTCAAAAACAGTGGTTTTTTCATATACTGTTGGTAGTTGAGATGCACTATTTTCTAAAAGTATACGGTGACTAACTTAATCTTGGAAATATGGAATATGAAACTCAGGGAAGTAATGAGCATCTCCTACTTCCTCAAATTCATTATTGAGTATTCACAGTTGTTCTCTTCGGTGACTCTTCATTTTCCCCTCACTGACACAAGTGTGTGCATAGTGATTAGGGACGACTGGAGGACTTGCTCCTCATGCTAAGCTCTCAATCCCACAAGAAACTCTTAAATTATAAAAAGTTTTACTTTCTTTTTTTCATATATCTTTGTTGACTTTAGAAAACAAAGAAAACACCAACGAACCGTCGTCAAATCGTTGAGCCACCTAATACGAGAAGATCCACTCTGAGTATTCGACTGATGCTGAAAGAATTCTGTGTTGAGTTTCTCAACGGAGCGTACAATAATCTCATGAGAATTGTAAAAGTAAGGGAAACGGGAAAGGCAAAATGCTCCATCTAACAATTTTCAAATTATATTTACAGATATAGATGTTTCACATCGATCTAATCTAGACACGTGCACGTGCAACGTGTATCTTTATCCTTACATTTCTCTCATGTAACATGACCTAACTTCGGCTTAATTTCTTTCAAGGATCACTTAATTCGAAGTAAGGGCGGCGAACACGACGAAACGTATTACTTATTTGCTATGAGGTTTTTCATGGAATTCAATCGATACCACAAGTTCCGTGTGGCTTTTGTCAGGTAATTTATCGTATCAAGCAAGTTCGATAGTGTAAATTCTTTTTTATGACGATGACGACTATCCTTGGATTTTTGACACAGTGAAACCATGAATACGTCCACTTTCCACTATGTCCAAGGGTTAATTGACAATTTTCACGGAATGATGGTGACTGAGAAGGAGAACATACATTTATGGAGCAAGAGGGCCCATGCTGCGCTTAGGGCATATCAGGTAAAGAAATCGTTTCCGAGTTTTCAGGTATTACCCAGAAGATTCTCCCATTTTCTGAATTGCACTTTGCAAAAAAATGAGCTGGTCCACTTCTTGTTTATTTCACTTATTATTAGCTACAGTTGAGAACGATGAGATAGTTAAAGATACGTAAAAAGTTAATCCAGGTCAACTCCAGCTGTAAAGGTGATTAATCCCTTACCCATTGTGGCTTTCTCATTTTAGTGATTAGTTTTACTGATTACGTTTATAATTCTTAGTCTCACGATTGCGTGTTTGAATTTCCGATCTGGTTAGTACAGTGTTCACTTTATATTTTTGTTTTGATTGTGAAGTATTTTTTCTCGATTAAACCTATCGAGAATTTTGTTGTGCTGAAATGAAGTGAAATATTTCTAAATTACAAATGACATCGCAGTAGTAGAATCGATTTCAGTCGCAATGAGAATCCTTTACAAATGATAAACTACGATCTCCTCCAGTTCCCGTTTCTCACTTTAGTGTAGTAGTGTTGTAATCTGAGTGCTCTTTCTTGCCGCGACGACGACGACGGCGGTGACTACAATAGTACAATGTCGTTAGCTCTGACGTTGAAGTATTAGATGCAAAAAAACGATAGAATAGAATTTTGGTTCGAGTGAATAAACTAGTGGAATTCTTCCTTTCTTCTCTGGTACTTATTTCTTGTACTATTCCTCTATGCACAATAGGAGTTGCTTGCATCTTTGTACGTGATGGAGAAAGTACCTGAAAGTATGGAAGCATCTCGAGGGATACAGTCTACATTATTCTACCTGCCAGAATACAGAGAACTCTGCGTTGGACTCTTGGGCAGCTACGATGGAGCAAAGTGGTCCAGGTGCGTATTTTATACATGGGTTGGTTTTGTTGCATGTCTGGATGTGAGCAATATTGCTTTCACCCAAAGTCCAATCCTTTTTCTTCGTCCGAATGCCCTTTCATTTCACTTTCTTTATATTCCGTCGGGTTTTACGCTTTCAGGAATTACCTTTGTGATTTGGTGGATACGAATCATTTGTTCCTCAAAATGTTGGAGGGGTCGACGAAGGAGAAACGGATCTTGGTGAAGGGAACGAAGCGGGCAAGTAGGTCTAAATTTTTACTTCATAGTTTTCCCTTTTATATGTCATATATGGTGCCAATAGAGGAGTATTAGAAACTAGAAACTAGCAAACGATTTTGAAAAAATCAATTTTCATATTCACTCACTTGTTGAAGCTAACTGTTTTAGTCATTTAAAACTAGTCGCTTAAAAATTCTTGAAGGAAATAACTAGTTTTTCTAGAAAGTACAATTTTATGGACTCGTTCTTCTATAAATAAATAAATTCAGCTAAATTGAAATTGCCGTTTGGTTTCTTCGTAGAACATTTATTTTGCAAGCCAGGGATTATGACGTAGTGTAGTTAACAGTACCCTACGATTATATACAAATTGTTCGTGAATAGACTTTTTCTGTAAAAGCCATATACTTAAATGATAGTCATTTCCTGCGAGAATAACTGTTATCCGTTTATCCTTTGTTGTTGGCAAAATGGTCCGAACGTTGAAAACAGTTTAATCTGAAATTTGTGACCTTGTAAAAGCAATAACTAACTAACTAGTTCTATGTATATTTAAGTCCGTTAGACATTCAAACCATCTTTAGTTGAGCAAACATATATGAAACTTTGACTAATTGTGTGCATAATGAATTTACTTTCTCCTGAATGAAGGAATCCCCAACAGGAAGAAGAAGAGTGGTAGTCGGAAGTCGACCAAGAGAGTTAAAAAGAATTCGTTGGAAGAGTGGAATTGTTTGGAAAATGAGGTCTCAGAGTTTCTCTCGACTGACTTTGAGTTGGAAGCGGCCATTCCCTTTGACGCAGCAAGTGACACACCCATTGAGGAACAAAAGTAGGTTCCTTCTAATGTTTCCTTTATGTCATTGTCAATTTTGAGTGCTCTTGGTCCAGATAAGAGGAGAATTACGGGATTAGTCCTTTAGTCCTCATCTCAAACACACAATGATGGCTATTATAGCATAAAAATCTCATTTCCTCCCACCAACTAACTTCATCTTCATTTAGCTCAGTTCAACTCAGCTCTAATAACTCTAACATCTAGCCCGCGCTATACACACTGCTAGTTTTTTATCCACCCAGTTTTTCTTCTTTTCTTTCTTTTCGTGAAAATAAGTCTGGACTACAGTCTACAGTTCTGTAGAGCAATCTGCAACTGCCTTTCAAGGTGGATTTATGTTTTTTCCTCGCTTCCGTTCTTTACCCACGACGGAGTACCAATCCCAATCCAATTCAATGGAATCCCAGTGTAAAAGAATGTATTGATCATTCATTGAACTTTTGTATCTTTTTCTAAATACTTACTTTTTTGTTAGACTTTTGCGGCACATTGGTGCAGGCTTCTCGTCGGTAAGGACTCGATCCTTCCCAAAAGTACACGATGTTGTTGAATAATGTCTTACTGGTAAATTTTAATTATTGCTATTAATTGTTTACTCTTTTTCAGAGGAACAGCGCTAAGCCGAATCGCAACCCACATTTCCAAAAAAGACTTCAACAAGGCCGTATCACTTTTCCGGGCTGCCAAGTAAGTTTTTTATTTATCGATGATTTTATAAGCACGTATAAGAGGTGCTGGCACCACCGCTATCCATCTGGGAGTTGTGGGTTTGCGGCTAATCATTCCTTTCATTCCATCCCTTGTCATGAGGGGCCGGGCCGTCACAACTCATTACACTCTAATTTTTTGCATGAGTTGAAGCCATTTATAAAGAAAACCCTTATTCAGGGTACGAACTGGGACGGAGAAAGTAGTAGTCAGTTCGATGGGATGGGATTGGATATTGTAAGGTATGGTAAAGAGTGATGGAATGCCAGCCCAACTCTCTCTCTCTCTTTTTAATGGTACATATATACATTCAAATTCTCTTTCTCCGTAGGGAGGTATGGCCTGATGATGATCAACTCTCAATGGAGAACGCAATTTCAGCTCTCAAATCGATTTTTCTTGAAGCTTCTCCACAACTTGGTAAGTTAAAGCCAAAAACCTCTCTCTCCACTTGAACCGCTTCTTTTTCATTTTATTATATGCTTTATATTTCCAAAATTACATTTCTGGGACTGAGAGTGCATGAATGATTTTGAAATCAACTGGTTCTTACCCTCTCTTCTTAGAATACATGTGTGTGTGTCGTATATATGAACTAGACACGTATTATTTGTACGTATAATATATTTCACTTAATTAATAATTATGTCTTAATATAGTATTATACATTACATAGTACATGAGTTGTATCTCACAAGCCATCGCTGAATGATAAATCCGCCTCGTATTAGCATTACATCTATGACAACAGTTTTGAAATGGAATACATAGTGTAGCCTGTTCCGAAGTCACCGATAATTTAGTGGTGAAAGAGGTGAAAGTAGACGGGAGAAAGGGGAGACAGAAGGGAATTTCTGAGTTTGTAAGGTACAACGTACGTTTCACCACACACGATAAGAGTGACTTGGACTTGGATTGGAGGACAACCAGACAACCTGCCCTGCATGGCTTTCACATTATACTATGAGTTTAGGTTAATTACGTATAGTGGACTGGGTTTGGCATGGTGCTTTGTTTTAGTTTATGTTTATAGAGTAAGACCGGGGAACCTGTTGAGTCACACTCACATTCGTTGACTTGACTTGACTCATTCGTAATCCTCAAAATAGAATGCTTTTAATCTTTGTTATTGAATTGACGATTTTTTATTGTATTTTGCTTTACACCAAGGATGGAAGGTCTGCACATTCCTGGACTGTAGACTTTCGACATGGCATGGTAGGGTAGGGCACCCAGTTTATTGTCCCGCGTAATATACGATTTTTGTATGTTGAAAGTGTGTGGACTTGTGATGTATGGCTCGCTCAGCTTATATGGTACACTTGTCCATCCTCAAAATACATTCTATTACTGATCCCAAGCTCCAACTCCTGCTGTTTCTCTTCAAGTCGTTTGTAGGACTTTTGAGTCTAGAATAAAGTGAAAAGATTCTATTAGAATTTAACAAGATTTACCTTCACTCGAGTAAGGCGATAGTTAGCTCCCATTTTTCGAAGAATATAACTCAGAACAGGGTTTAGCATTGAAATAAAATTGACCCCTTAATGGAGTCAACTTAGGGTGCTGCCTACTGCCTTGAAAATTGACTTTGGTGTTTCTGCTTTCCAGGCCTCCAGCTACTAGAGAGTCAATTTTCATTTTTGATACGTTTGCTCCATCGAATTCTGTACGACCTTTTCTGTATCAACAATTACATGAATTCTAGCTTGAACCAGATCTGACTTTGAGTCTAGTTGCAGTTGGGCTGGTCGCTTGGAAGGGTGATTCATACTTTCATACTTTGAATTCCCGTAGCAATGTATGTGAAATAACATTTTGAATCTTTCATTTCTAACTACATTCATTCCCACAAGTCTAAAAGGCAACGAAATAGACCACGTCCCAAATTCTATGGCTTGCGTGCTCAATAATTCAGATTTGAAATGGAATTGCAAAAGTATTACGTTACGTCACGTGGCTTTAGTTGTTAAGCTCGGTAAGGGTTCTTATCTACTTCTCCAGAGCCAAACTCTACCATGTACTGAATTCGTCATTCAAAGTTTTAAAAATTTGTCTGTATTCCTTGGTTTGGAGGCACAATAATCCTGGTCCAAGGCAAAGGCTTGTCTTGGTTCTTTGGATAATAGATGAAGAGAAAGGGAAAAAGTACTGTGAGCTGAGAACAACTCCAGCTGGTTGACTTTCTCTGTCCGAAAAGGCGATAGTGGTTTTCGCCTACGACTGGACTTCACTGGTTTTGTTCCATTCATACAAATGTAATAGGACGGAATATCTTACATTCCTTACCTCCGTTCCTCCACGATTACCATTTCTTCGCCGGACAAAGCGACCACCATTGAGACGAAAAAATATGAGGCCAAGAAGTAAGAGAACAAGAACACAGAGTGTGCAAGTCCCGGCTGAGATAAGTATTGTTTTCAAAATGAGACTCCCATTTGAATTCCCGGACTCACTCAATGCCTCTGACTTGAGGTGCATTCTTGGAGGAAGTCTCTGCTAGAAGAAGAAAAAAATCAAATCAGTTCAAGTTGACTTAAGTAAGCCATTTCTTATGAATTGAATTGGGAATCTGGGAGTAATGGACGGACGTTCAGACTCTTCTCTGTACTCCCTTGTGCATAGACTCGGGCACTCCTTATTCTGTTGGCACAGAGGAATTTGGAGAATTTTATTGATCTTCCAAGAATTCAATCTAAATTAAGGAGCCAGTATCTCCTCCATTACTGTGGTAGGTTGGTATGGTTAGGTGGGTGGCCGTTGCTGGGCTTAGGCAAGAGGTTTGACGAAATTTTGTTCATACATACGTAGGTTTTGGATTAGACTTCCCTTTCTCTCATCTTTGAGAATAAATCCTATAACTTGACTTTCCTTTCACTTTGCTTCAACTTATAGGTGCGTTGTAATCAGTGACCCGTGATGGGTTTCTATTGGAAATATTTTGAGAGGGTGACGAAGATTCGGGACAAAAGATAGTTCATTGTTAGTCAACTCGAAATTCTCCGCTAATGGGATAAATTTTGCAACTCTTAAAACGACAGTCTCTCGTTGATGGCCACAAACTCAACTCGGGCTTAGTACATTTAATCACCCATCAAATTACACCCAGTAAAAGTTTTATTCCCTCGGGCAATTATTTGAGAGGAACGAAGGAATTCAGAGTTGGCAATCTCCCAATTAATTCAAAACATGATCAGAGGTACGTAAGAGCAAATGTATTGTAAATATTTGAAGGGGAAATACTGAACTGTACCTGTACCTGCTTTTATTATATTATCCGCCGTCTGGAAATGTTAAGATAGATAATTACATTCCAGGAACGTACTGTGGACTTAGTTCTAAAAGGATCTAAAATTACGGAGCTGGAGAGGTAGGATAAGTCTAAAAGGACCCTATGCATATACTCGGTTTCTGGGTGGAATTAGTTTTATGAATAAAAAAAAATGTTCCTGACCTGCCTCCCTTCTGAAAATTTCACCAGTTGTAGAG
>JAQFYE010003776.1:0-14527 GCA_034694305.1 Protaphorura glebata
AGGAAGAGCGGTATCCTTGTCATCGCTCCAATTTTTGACACCCGATTTAACCCACTGTGTCAAATTTCCAACCTTGTTTCGGGAATCTCTTTTCTCTTCTTTTCGGGAACCCGAAGGACGGCATATGGAAATAGAAAGAGATTATACCAAGCATCTTCACTATCGGAATCCACAATCTCCTGTATAGTTGCTGTAAGCGCACAGGCCACTTCCATCCGAGCACCCTTAGGGCAACGACGGAGAGTATATACAGTAGACCGCAACTTCGCTAGGTCAACTCCTATGTCACGACGATTCCGCACTGGCAGCGTCCGTGCAGAATCCCTCCATGCAATCCCGGTAAAATGGAATATCGAGCCACTTCTCTGAGTCGACACAACAGGAAAACATTCTTTAACGTACTTCCCAAGCGTTATTTCTGTGACTCCAACGACATTTTTTTCAGTACAACAGGACTGGTACTCCAAGGTCAAGTCTACTTTTGGGATGGAAACACCCTGACCGGGCTCAACTTTTTTCCGAATCCACGCATACGTTTTGCTTCTGAATTGTGGGGACTTGGGAGGACGTCCCTTGAGAACTCCAGGTCGACAGCAACGACGCATCGAGCCCATCGGATTGAGATAAATTAACTGCACCGTCCATAATGTATAAACCATCCACAAGTTTCTATCAAATCCAGCAGTGACTTTGAGCACAAACCTTAACTTTGGACAAATCCGGAGTTTCTTCCTGTTAAACAGAACTCTCGTAAGAACCACTACCAGGGTATTCTTAAAAAAGACCACTCAAATTTACTCGGAAGAATGTTCCTACTGAGAAACACTCTTCCGCTCCCTTGTCAATATTTTAAAACAAATCAACGACACTTTACCTTGTCAATCAGGTTTATCTCCCAAATAGAATCCCTTGTGAAATGTCTAAAATATTTAGAATTCCATCAAAATTCACCAATCCCCACTTTCCATACAAAATTCCGTCGTCAGCATTTGCAAAAACAAATATTTCCAAGAAAAATACAACGTACTTCATAGAAATAGTAATAGTAAATAAGAGGAAGGAATAAAGAAGAACTTATTTTGTCTCCTCTTCTTTTCCCGCGTACAAAAATCCACGTTCGTGAACAAAACCGGAATTCGGGTAAATCCAAACGCATTTCCTTCAAATTTTCGAGGAATGCACTCCCAAAAATTCCTGCACAACTTCTAACCACCAGTCAAAATTTAAAAACACTTTGAAATTCAAATTTCTGAGTTGACTCAAAACCGATTTCGTCAATAATTTAAAATTGTTGTTTCCCGGGCCAAACCCAAGGATCCAAGAGCATTCAGGATTATGCTCGGCTGGTGCCCAAAGGTGGAATAGGAAATATAACGAGATCGGCATGGTATTCATTCAAATCTGAAATATTACAAATTAATTACCTAATTTCATAAAAAATTCATTTTTGGATTTCTGGTATGGAAATCCTGAGACTGTTTTGAACATTTTTTTATGGACAAAGAAGAGTGATACCCAAATTTCGAAAGAAGCTCTCTTTGAAACAACTGAACTAATCTTTAGACTTTAAAGTATTTGTTAAATTATTTGGGTAAAGTATGCTTAGGTCAGTTTTAGCCGACCTTACCCTATTCTAATACTTTGATTCTAGCCAGTATTGGAGGACTCCTCGGATTTTGCTTGGAATTCAGTTGGCTGAGTGCAATTGAGTTAATTTATTTTTTCTCGATGCGACCATAGTTTAAATGGAGAAGTTCGCGAGCCCAGAATAGACGAATATGGTTTAAGCTAATGGATTCAATTAAAAAGTTCACAGGAAAACGTAACACGACAAATGAGAAGCAAATCGTGTCAGCTGTTGATATGCATGTGCAAAACTTGAATTTTGTCAGATTAACTGTTCAACCGTTTGTTTGTCAAACTTATTTTGGCGTCACTAAATAATTTATGGAATTTTAAACTTAGTTTTCATCCCGACTAACCAAAAAAAGGTAGAAGGATTAATTTCAAAACACACAGCATAATAATTACTGCAGGCCTTATGAAAATTAAACTAAATTTACATCATTTTCCATCTATATTGATCGAATTCGATTAATTTAAAGGAAAATAAAATCGTGGCTACTGCCTAATGGATAGAAAATTTTCGCATACATTTTGTCCTAAACAATAAAGACATTTCTAAATTTACCTTTCAAGGTCCTTTCACCATTTTGGTGTTCAAAACCATTTTGCCATATGTACATACAATTGTGAGTCGTATTGGTTAAGAACGTCTTGTATATTGTGTATGACTATAAATAATTAATATTAAAGTTATAGTTACAGATACCTACAGCGCAACACTACAACCACATTTCACATAATATGCGGTTGTTCTATTCTTGGGAAATCAGAGTGTTCCGAGAAGAAAGTTATTTCGTAATAAGGTATCTAGAGTATTGAATTATGTAATAGATGGTGTATAAACAATTGTTGTCTATAAGGTCGGGTTATAACTCAATAATGCGGGCACACACTATGCAGTTCATGTTTCCAGTTCTTGCGTTGAAGTAAATCGTCGACGTTTCTCTGAAGAGCCTAGGAGTAGCAATTTGTCTCCCCCTCATTGGGTTAGGCGAAGCTTTTAAGACTTCGGCCTGAGCTAGAGATGCCTGGGCACTCTGGATGGATGGGATAATTTGGCTCTGTCAGTGTTGCACTATAGGAACTCTACATATCCGCGTTAGTACGCGAGAACTTGAAGGTTCTGCAAAAAAGACATTCTAGATGTCCTACCGCTGACACTACCAGAGAGGTGAATGTGAGGGCCGATATTTTCAGAAAAATCGGAAATTCTTACCACTGGATTCCGATACGATGAGAAATCTGGAATGATATGTCACCCGTCGTACATTTCAGCTTTATGTCAGGAGTTGACCCTGATTGAATTTTGGAGCCGTGAGCTTCTGACTAGCATTGTAGCTGCCCAAAGCGCCCGGGAATATTCCAGGGCACTTTCAAATCAAAGTTTTGGGAGAAGACCACGGTTGTCATTCTAAGTAGTCCCGTAACTCGAAATTACGTAAAAATTGAAGAGTTCTGTCAAAATCTGGGTAGGATAATTGTCGGTAGCGCTGTATATTTTATCCTCTCACCAAGGCAAAAGTCTACGAAAGTCAACTAGAAATCAATGGCGTAAAATACGGAGACAAAGCATTCAGTGGATACTAACAATAATATAGAAAGAATCTATTCTGATGCATATTCCTTGTCAACCTTAGAAACGTAAAAATGACATACAATACAAAATATTGTATTTTTGTACAGCCGAAACGTTATACTACGTAGTATGCGTTAGACTACATTCCATTTTCAAAAGTGTCTTGCCGGGAATATTCCCGAAAAAGAAAATGCCCGAGCATTTTACAACGCTATTCTAACTGCAGTTTAGAATGTCAGAACATTCGGAATATCGATAATCCAGACAGAATGCATTTATTTTCCTTTTATTAGACACTATTCACATTCTCTATTAAATCCGTTAGTCAAATAACCGGGCAATTCGATTAAGTTTGGAGACTTTACTTCAGGCAACTTGCCTTAGTTAAATACATACGGTAATGGAAATCTCATGTTTCAAATAATGCGAAAGTAATGTATAAACTGATGAAAAGTGGTCAAACTGTGAAGACATGTCCAGCTTCCCAGCTTTCGCTTCAGTCATGACGGACGACTTTAACACTGAACGCCACAGGCGTGTACAATTTCATTTATTTTGGTCTTCAAAACCAGTGTGACTTTGCAGGATATCTACTCGATCCAAGAAACAATAGCAAGATGATCTTGAACCACCTTGACATTTTAGTAAGTGTGTTCTATAATATATGTAATCGCATTTATTGGCGGAAACCAATCTTTCTGAAATTGCTATACTAACGGAAATAGTGTTTATATTGCTTATGTAAAATGAGTGAGCTTTTAAAACATTATCATCAAATTATTTCTATTATCTAGAGAAAATATTTCGTCCGTACCTTTTGGACAGTGACAAAATTAAAGACGTTTGTCAAATCGATCAACATAATTATTGGTTGGTTACTTCCGAAGGAGGAAAATCCAGATATCGCATGGACAAAGCTTGTCAGGAAGGTTGTGCGACTCGGATCAACCCTGAAAGTATTACCGTTCGAATGGGATGAGACAAGAAGTTTAATCGTGGAACTAAAAACACCAGTACATAGAATTTTATACAAAGGCAGCTTCGGCATAGATTTAGTTTGGCGGCTGGGATTATCAATACAGTCTTGGTATCTGCTGATTTCCCAGTCAGAAGTGTTTGAGCTGAAAGATGTAGTCTTTCATATGTACCTGTTCTCGCTTAATTTGTTCGTGACCGGATTTTCATTGACTACATTTTGCCGTCGCAATGATTTTATTGCGCTATTCAATTGAATATTGCTTCTTTCACCAACAGGTAATATATGCGTAAATAAACAGTTTCGACTGGGCGGGAGCCCGTCGAAAAACTTGGCATGCACGATCCGTGGGCTATACTGTACTCTCGTCAAGTTTGTCATCCAGCAAAATTGGAATACTGCTAGGGGTACATACCCATCTTAATGTGCCCAACCTGGAGTGGTATCTTAGTCAACATGGTATAGAAATCTATGCATTCTGCGGCAACAATATTTTTCACTTCGCTTACTGAAAGATATTCTGTTTATGATGCGTTTTTAATCAGTATGCTTCTTTTCGGAGTCTTATTCGTTCATCTCTTATGTCGAGCAAAAATTATTAATTATTTTCGACCCTGATAATTTTTCTTCCTCTCATCACTGCCACAATTGTGTAGAGACTGGTATTAAACATAGTTAATATAATCCATTTATCTCACCATCCCTTGAGTGGATGGTCAACCGAAATTGGCTTCCGGTTTGGAGTCTCTTCTATGTAAACTTGGCTAACAGGCGCCATATGTTAAGTCCAGATGACTTAGATCGGCAATGGCAATCACAGAAATAATTTCTTCTTCAAGCAAGCAGGGGGAGTCGAAGTTGTGAGATAATATACATTTCGTAGAGAGTCCTACGAATGAACTAGTGACTTATTCTTCTTGAGAATCCATTGCCTGCAGCAGCGGTGACGAGCGGTTAAGTAGAAATCGGTATGAAAAAACTAATTTTTCAACCGTAATGTAACAGAAACGCGCTCAAAATAATTTTTCTCGCAAAATCTGCCGACGCTACCATTTTTGCAATACTTTTATGGAATTTTTAGAATTTCGTTGGACCGGTTTGAAGAAATTTGATTTTTCATTGTCCAATCATTTTTGAGGAAAAAATCAGATATTATAAATAATTTTCATAATTAGTAATAACTGTAAAATTTACATGGGCTTACCGCGCGATAGAGGACAGCCGGATTCCCGTACCGACGACTGAGTAGAATGTCCTTCAACTCTAACTTAACTGTCAGATTTATAAATAGATGCGACCAACAATAATGACCATAATTTGAAATACCGAGATGTGTGTAAATACGAGGCAACTCGCACTCATTAATGAAACACTGTGAGTGATATACTCAATGTTTTATTCAGACGAGTCTATAATTGGTTGTAAAATTTTTAAAATCTGCAATCAGTGTATGCAGGACTGTACTCTCACTACATGTAGAAAACATCTTCAGGCCTCACCAAGCCCCACCCATTAACCCACGTGTATTTCCTCCGGATATGACCTTTGATGACCTCCTGCGGGTTAGAATTTCACATTGACAAAAAAAAATTTTGGATTCATCATTTAGGTGACCCAATTTACCCAAAAAGTTGGGTCCGCTTGCTAAACGCAGGGGACAGGTCACGAGTGTACCTTGTAAGTGGACGTGGAGGATAGTAGGATGTATATTAAGGGTACACGCTCTAGACCTTAAGTTCACACTGACCGTACAAACGAATATTTCGTTCTAAAATTTGAGAAATTATTTTTTCGAAGAAAATGAAACGCTACTGACCCCGGATTTCCTTCACGATGCTTCAGTGAAAATTTTAAAAGAATCCATTTGAGGATGTCGAAGATAAATCGACCCGTGTCGATAAGTCTCGATTTACTGCTCATGCCTATAACAAGGGGACTCTAATGAGACTTTTCTAAACGGGTCGATTTATCTTCAACATCCTCAAATGGATTCTTCTAAAAATTTTCACTGAAGCTTCGTGAAAGGAATCCGGGGTCAATAGTGTTTCAATTTCTTCGAAAAAATAATTTCTCAAATTTTAAAACGAAACATTCGTTTGTACGGTCCGTGTGAACTTAAGGTCCAGAGCGACCACCCTTAAGGAGGAGGTCTAGAAAGGAAGAATAATGTACTGCCAAGAAGTCTATCTAAACCATGCCAACTGAGCCAGTGGTTGCCCATTGGTGTTGACTCCACGAATAGCAGAATGTGTCGTTTGTACTCCAGTAAGCCATGGCATTATTTATTTTTAAAATAGTCAAACACACACCTGACAGCTAGACAAGAAATAAGGTAATTGAATTGAGTATGAATCACTAAGAGGTCCAAATTCTGTCAACAAAAGATCAGTCCTACTCTGTCTCAATTCTGAAGAAACTAGAACAACACCTATCAGATGATCAGTCTTTTTCTAAAAAAAATTGTCAGTGTGTTGTGAACTGGTTAAGCAAATAGTGTGTCACTGATGACTCTGACTGAACAAATAATATGTACTCACTCTGGAACCAGTAACTATTATAGATTTTATTTTGTCAATTTTTTCATGATTGAATGTTCCTCCGACACTACTCTTTTTTAATCCATAACTGTTGCGTCAACTCAGGAAAATAGTCCACTTTTCACCAATAATACTTTAAATAATCAAATTCAATGAAAACTGACAAATTATTACAACTCTGATTCTCCACACCGCTAAACAACAATAGCAGAGTCCTTGGCAGTGTGGGTTTTACTTGTGAGATTGAAGATGGAAAAAGCGAATAACTTCTTCAACTTGCCCACACCGCGTCCTTCTTGATTCCAGGCAGTTCTCGTATGTTCCGGAACAATATAACATATAGCGAATAGAAACACGCGGGTTACGCATCTGTTCTCCCTCCCTACCAGTCACAACAGGGCATTACTTAGGGGTAACACAAATAACAAAGGAGAGTGGAAAAAGGGGTCCCACTTTGCCGCAGACGCACTGTGCATAATGACAAGATTAACAGAAATTGCCTCACATATCCACAAATAACGACTAATAACCACTTGCCATTAAGAATCACACATACTAAGAGCCACACAGCTACAACCACCCGAGGTGGTTTCTTGAGATTGCATCCAAATTTCTCGGGATTAATATTTTAACAATACTGACACTTGTTTGTTTTTCATTAGAGTGATATTTCAACGCAGTCACACATACAAGTATGCTCATTGACTGTCTTATTATGAAAACAACAACCCAGAGCCGACATAGGATTATAAAGTATAAACAGGCTAGGTCGGCTGAGCGAATTAACTCAAAAGTCAACTCAAAATAGATAAGACATGTGCGATCTTGAGGAACCGTTTGCGCTCGCGATCAAAAGCCACATGAGTGTGGCATAGTCAACCTGATTACATTTTGTCCACATTTGGGCGCAAATCTCCCTTCCCCGAGCAATCGTATTTGTTTGTAAACAAGACGGATATATTCAACTTAATTGCATTTTGTCCGAATTTTGTTGCAAAGCTCCTTTTTGTCAACAAGATGAACTCCCTTGCCTACTCAACAATATTTGGCTGTCGGCAAGTCCGGCATAGTCAACCTGATTACATTTTGTCCACATTTTGGCGCAAATCTCCGTTCCCCGAGCAATCGTATTTGTTTGTAAAAAGGACGGATATATTCGACTTATTTAAATTTTGTCCGAATTTTGTCGCAAAACTCCATTGCGGAAAGTTGATTTTGAACTTCAAAGTAATAATTTCAGATTTCAAATAATAATAATACGTGAAATCAATCATGAAAATTTCGATTTAATATAATATTGACTATAAGTGTATTGACCGTTTGGATTCAGCTGAAAGCTACGTCAAATAAAACTGCTTGATTTTGATTTGATTGAGTAAGCGAAGACTATACATGTGTAAGAGCGGACAACGCATTCTTTGCTTTGCTCGCCCTTCTGTGTCGCAACAGTGACGGAACGACATACTTACTAGTTACGTAATATTAGCAACGAATTTTGTTTGTTAGCTGCTATTACTATATTGATATAATGAGGTCGAATTAATGATTTTTAAACTCTGGTTTCTGTGGCATGCTAATGAGGGCGACACTTATGTGGCTATTGCGCTCGAGAAACCTGCAATCTCAAGGAACCTCGAGTGGTTCAATTGTTAGCCCTAAAGCATCTATCTTGGCCCGAATATCTTGTACTTAGCCCGATATTCAACAAAGGTAGACCCAAGAGAGGAGTCCATGGATGTATGTCTGTACAAGACGTCAGACCCTGGCTACATCAAAGTCCATTCTAGGATACACCTCTTCAAAGGCTCCATCCCGATCCGCCAATTCAGCTCCCATTCTGGAAGTCTCAGTGGGACGTTGTCCTCATTGACTGGCGACCAAAACAGAAAGTTGAAATAAAAGGAAACAGAAATATTAGTAACTAGAGAATCCATGGAAAGAAAACTTTGCATAGCAAAATTTTAGATGCCACTTGTGGGGTGAGAAAGGTGGAGAGTATAGGCAGTTCTAAAAAAGTTTTTATTTATTCATTTTTAATTAATACAACAATATATCACCATATATTTTTAAACATTGTTAAAATTTGTTAGCACATACTTCGTCACACGTTTCTTTGAGAACTCCTGGCTAAAGTCAAGTTTATTCCAATAGTCACAATATATGAGTAAATTATATGCACTTCGAGTATTATGTTTAATTGTATATCTCAGTCCCACTAATCTCTTAATCCACTAATTCAAGTTCTTGTTTTAGAAAACTATAATTGCGTTACAAATCCTACAGAAAGGAAATGGAATCATCAATTACGGACTTTGCTTGGCCAGGCAGACACGGCTCATCTATGTTGGGAGACGCACATTGCAGTTACAGGGGATACATAATTCTAAACACTGCTTACCAAGAATTGAACAAAAACCTTGCAGGAATAATTTCACCTTTCGCAGTTAGCATCACAGTTACATTTCTCTCTTTCTGCGTCGTCAAAGGATTTTCATATGTTGAACAACATTTTTACATTGTGGGCTGTGCAGTGTATTTTTTCTTTTTAACTGTAGTATTTCAATTTCTAAATTCAATATCACGTTTCTGTCAACTTTCAAAAAGTTTTATCATTGTCGGCAGAAGGCTCCGGAGCCCAACTCTACGGATGGAGTGGTGTGCTTTAAGACATATGAGTATCCACGTGGGTGATCTATTTGAATTTCGGCAAAATGTGCTACCGTATTTCCATGTAATTGCCAAAAATACATTGTCTCTCCTTATCTCAGTACGTATCTAGCTTTTGACCTTGGTGCAGGCCCTACAAGAAGTCCTGGGAAGACGGTATAGCCCGATAACACTTCATGTAATAAATTTAGGAATTTCTTTCTCGAATATTGCCACAGTTTATTTATTTTATAAACATACACATGTATTGTTAAAACCAAAAAAAAATTAAAATGATTTTTCAAAAGGTATCAAGTAATTTGAATAATTTTACAAAATTGAAACAGGTCCTTTTAATTTACGAATGTGCAGTAGTCCAAGTGAATGTAACGCCAGTTGGATTCCCGGAACAGCGAATATGAGGCTTTTGAATAATATTTCCCCATTGAACACTCCCACTGAAGCTGTCAGTTCCACATCCAACCGATTTCCAAATTTCTGTTCCAACTACATCACCAGTATATCCTTTTCCTTCACAGCAAACCAATGGACTGATTTGAGAAGGCGCAACTTTGATTTTGTAATAAATCGGTCGACCGTTCCCAATGATAGCGTTGTAAGCTGGACATCCACGTCCAGTCGCAAACGGTGGAGCGTAGCAAGCTTCTCCATCGAATTGCGAGTCAACGATGACCAAAATGACACTAAAGAACAAGAGTGGGAAAAATTTAAGGAACATTTTAAGAAGTATATTTGCTGTTTACAGTAGAATTCGCTTCGAATTGATTTACAGAGAAGGGAGTGTAGTTTTTTTCTAATTCCGTTTACCAGATTCAAGTGTATTCATACGAAAGACTCAAAAGTCTAGTATACCGTAAGTTTATCTAGAAATTTGATGACAAAAGGTTTGCAACAGGAAAATTTATCAAGAAATTTCAACACAAAAGGGTTTAAAACATCAAAATTTATCCAAAAATTTGAAGACAAAACGATTGCCAATGACATGAAAATTTATCACGAAATTTGAGGACAATAGGGTTTAACTGTATGATTTCGCATGAAATATTATTTGACCGCAAATTGTTTGAATGTAAACGTGAAATCGAATTTATCATCTGCGCAAATATATTGATTGTCATGTAGGCGAGACTTCAAATGAGGCTAAACTAACCGCAAGATCTGTTAGTAATTTTCTATTGGATTTGAAAATGTACCAATTCAACATCACACAACACCCAGATGGGAGGGCATGTTGACTGTAGTCTTGCGGCATAACGATAAATATCGATGTTTTTTTGTAGGATTCGTACTAAAGAGGAACTCATCTCACATATCTTTACGCCGAATACAACCTTTCAGACTTGGATTCTTATATCGAGTCTTATCGGGTTCAAATATTTTTACTTGAAGCATAATAATATATTTCTAGGATTGCAAAATCTACTTTGAATGATATTTCTGGCATAAAACGGAGTTCTGGCAACCTCGCCGTACAACGTTGCAACGTCGCTTTTCGACGTCTGGAGTATAGAATGGCAGAGATAATTTCGCTCTGAATGCATGAGCAATGGTGGACTTTTGAGATTTCAGGTGAAGGGAAAACATCTCTCTGTCGCTCGATGTCACGAGTGCATACGGGTGGTCTTTAAACATACGACGACGGTGATATAAAAGAGTTGGTATGAGCCCAGTCGGTTCGGTTCAGACATTGAACTTGACGTACTGTATTTGATTGCCCCTGACTTACAGGATTTCATAGGTTTCCATCGCCCTCCCAGGTTTATTCCTGTACCCAACATTGAATGTAAGAGGCTGCTCTTCCAAGTAAATAAACGACTTACAATGGAACCACTCTAGGTGTATTAGTGAAGAGTCTGCATCTAAATTGCTCGGGAATGATAGTTTTGGCTGGCATAGTGTCGCGCCTGGTAGCACAGTGGCTTGAGAGAAACCAGCGAATGAAAAACCGCTGCGACCATTTGGCATCATTATATTAATATAGTATAGCAGTTAACAAGCAAAATCTGCTGTGCATTAATGTAATGAGGCCAAATTATCGCAGTGGTTTTTCTTAACGCTGGTATGTCCCAAGCTATCGTTCTAACGGGCGCAACACTTAAGTGACTACTGCTCGCGCGCGAACGGAGCTTCAAGATCGCACAAGATACATCTATTTGGAGTGTCAGGATTGTAAAAATATCATGTACCTCGGGAGGTTCCATTGTTATTACTATGATAGAATTATGAATTAGAATTAATATGGTAGAATTGTAAATAGTGATATTAATCGAAAAATTGACTAACCCACAATTTTTTGTTCTTGTTTTTCGTACAAAGAAAAGTAGAATGGGTACCCATGACTTGGTTTACCTGAATAATGCAATTACCTGGTTATTACTTCTCACTAACTTTTTTCACATGAATGAAGGTGTATGTATGAATAAAGTAGTAGACAGAGAGTTCTGTGTGAAACATAATAGCACAAGGTGCAATGGCAGTGTGTTACATATTGGCGTGACGTTACATGATACACGGTACACGAAACACGATCATGTACGGACGTGTGTTTAAAGAGGCTACAATCGTGACCGGGTTTCCGCCGTACATGCCAATCATTGCATTAGTAGATTTAATTGACAAGTTCGTCAAATTGAATTAAAGGTCTTTTAATCATTTCTTTATTCATTTATTTAGTTTTCGTCCAATGGTGTACGACCACCGTTGACTTTAGACGGCGCGACGAATACCTTATGGAAAATGGGAAGGCTGTTTCGCAAAAATGCTGTACTGTACTGACGGAAGAAGTAGGCCGTTAAATTTGGCTATACAATTGATAAGTTGTAGCCGCTGACATCATGTTCAACTTTTGTGAAAGTATTACACTGATAGGTCTAAGCATTTGGTCATTATAATATACGCACCACATGAGTCGGAATCCATTACCGTATATAATTGGGGCCTCTATTTCCAGCCGACTAACGGTGATACTTCTCAAGGTATAACCTTCACAAAAGTTGTTGGAAGGTTATGTGCTAAGATATATTATTCAATGTGGATCTAAATCCAATGCCCTACGGTTTTCTATAAGTAGTGTGCGGTGCACCATTTCTTTGTACCAACATGTTGTACATATGTGTGGAGTGCGCGTAACTCAATTAATTTGTGGATGTTGAGCACGATTTTCAATTGATTTACTGCAATTATTTCAATAAAATGTGATAATAAGGAATGGGAAAAGGTGAGACAACTCATTTCACTCAAGTAATCACTCACCTCATATCATTTCGACTCAAATCTTCACGCCACTCACAAGTCCGTAGCGGTCAGTTGTAAAATGTTCGCAGGTTTGTGTAACAATGTTCTCATATTGGTTCTGCTGTGTTGTCCAGTTCGTTCCATTTTGACCGGTGACCAGCCACAACACTCTAGTAAGTAAGGTAATGAGTAATGACTCATTAATTAATAAATCAAAGGCACCCATGATTAAAGTAATTAATTTCAAAACAACTGAACTTACGCTAAATTAATATAGGTTTTGATAGTAATCATGAATATTTACGGATCAATTCAAAATATGAAGAAGGCGAATCAGATTCAGAATTACTTGACTGTAACAAACTGCCCTGTGAGATTTACAACGTCAACTCCGGGATCCATGATGAGAGAAATGACCAAATTCCTTCTGAGTCTATTCAATACAACATTGTCACGTACCAGAATTCGAGCAGTCAAGGTCAACCTAAAACGACAACTATAAAACCAAGTTCGACACAAGTACAGTCATCCTTGACCCCGGGGTCGGGATCTACACCGTTAGACATATTTGATGCCGTCTTGCATGAATTTTACAAGTACAGAAGCTATATCCCCATGATCTTGATGATCACGGCCACTCCCATCGTCCTCACTGTCATTACAATTCTAACCATCCACGCCATCTTCTCATATTTTATAAAATCCGAGTTGGTCAACCGATTAGCAGAGGCGGAAGAAGTTTTGTATTTCATTAACTCAGCTTCTAAATATCAGTATTCACAACGAAGACCAGGTCACGGTCATGGTCACCACGGGTACTTCGGACCATTTGACGATGACCACTTCTTTTATGATAATTATTATTATAAGAAAAGGAAGGGGCAAAAGTTGATTAATACGCTTGAAAATGTGAATCAATCTGGACTTACTAATTTCAATTTTATATCTAATATTTTTTCAGGCATGATTCTACCTTTGATCTCATCTTATATTGGGAACGCTGGTTAAGGTCCAATAGTTAAAGTTGTATGTGATACACCCTTTAAGGTAAATAGAAGGTGTCCCTAAGTTATGAAGACAACTAAATTTAGCTGTAAGTATTGACTCATTCTTTTGATTTGAATGAGGTTATGCGCAAATTGAAGCCGAGGAACAAGAAGAATTAATAAAATTTAGTACGAATGCGATCATGGCTAATGGTGTGGCTCAGACAGGGCCAGACTGGCCATAAGGCCGGCCGGGCGATCGCCCGGTGCGCCACTGTGAATTTAACATTAGGGGCATGGAAGTAATTAATGCGCCCTTTGCGTTTGCCCCATGCGCCTAATATTAACCGCCCTCGGCGCCCCTGGGTTGCCAGTCCGGCCCTGGGCTCAGATACGTTTAAGGACTTTCATGACTTTTTTAACATTGCGGTAATGGGCGCGAAAAAGGCGTGATTTCTTGTTCCATGATAGCATTTGTACCAAATTTTAACTACTAATTTGTACTAAATTCTTGTTCATCGGTTCCAATATGCGCCTAACCTCATTCAAATCGAAACAATGGGTCAAAAGTTATAGCTAAATTTAATTGTCACCATCATTTAGGGACACCCTGTACAGTCAGAATTATATATAAATAGTAAATACTTGCGGTATATCATGAGTCGTCACGTTCTGAACCACCCTGTAAATAATTTATTGTGTATGTATGTATTTCACTCATAGTACATGTGTTGTTGAGAATAAAGTTGACTCGTTCGTGGCCAGGCTCAGGTTTATCAGCACGTGTGAGTATATGTGTTTTTATTTTCTACAGAGGAATTGTATGGGGGGAGAACAGTTCCAAAACCTCCGTTTCGGATTAGAATTATTTTACACCGGGGTTGACTTCGGGAAGGACCCTAACCCTAACCCTCCGTCAAACCCT
>JAQFYE010003777.1:0-14524 GCA_034694305.1 Protaphorura glebata
CTCCACAAAATCCCAATTACTGAATATTTCACTTACGTTAATTAGGTAAAACTTGGGAACAAATTACTCAAACTAAAGCCATTTTACGTTATCGCCAACTAAAACCAACAAGAGAAATTGAGTCATTTCAAGGTGTGAAGCACGATTCTTTTCCGTATACCAAAAACATACAACTGAATTGAATTCGTTAACGTTAAAACTTTATAATATTTAACAGAGGGATTATAACCCGTAAACGACAAGTGAGCTAACTCCAGCCCATATTAATGCATCTGACTCCTCCAACTTACTTGTGAGGACGAGACGGTGTGCTAATTTCAGCCAGGGGGAGAAATTTTTTTCCGCGTTACCCCAAGTGATAAATGGTCGTAATTGACACTTTCCCACGGTGGTTGTAACTAGCACACTTCACCCTATGTCCCAGGTGTCCAATATATTCTGATATCTGCCTGAATTTTCAGGAAAGGAAATCTAGACTCGAAAATATTGGGAGCTCTAGCCTCGGTCAAGGGTCAACGGTAAAAGTTTTCTGTTCTGTCCTGTCTTATCGGGACTCGGGAGTCCAAGGCCGAGCTCAAACTTAACGAACACACAGTTCACTGAGAACTCAGAAGAGGGAGCGATGGACCCTACTGGGTAAATTCGGCTTCTCACTTTTTACTTTCACAACGAATAGAAAATAATTTACAAAATATCTTGACAATATTACAACAGATTGTTCTTCTCCTAATTTAAATGAAAATCAGTATGTGCATTTTCATAGGTTAAGCGCGAGTGACCTTTGATAACTTGTACGTTGCCTAGTTTGGGAATCTTTACATTCGTAATTCGTACTACACTGCAGATCAAAAAATATCAAGCTAAAATGACATCTACACAAAGCTCACTCGAATATTAATTAATTAGCTCCGTGTGGCAGCACTGGTTATCTCAACCCATGAGTAACTAGTTATATTACGGAGATGTTTCATTCACGATGAAGTGTATGGATAATAAGTCAATCTATATGACGACCTCTGTGTTGTTCAGAATGCGGTCCCTCTGCACTTGCACTATAAATCCCGAGAAACAAACAAACAAACAAACTTTCTCTGACCTAAAGAGGTCAACAGAAGTATTTCCCGAGTTTTAATAATGCTGTGGTTAGGGTTCGCTATTCGTATCACATACCAAATTTTCACTCCGATCCAACGGAAAGTCGGGGGGGGGGAGTGTGTTGGATTAGATTGGATTGAATTTATATTTATCTAAGTCATCAATTCCATAGCTCACACAATACAATATCAATATCAATATCAATATCAATATCATGTGGTGGTTTAAAAACTAACTGCTTGAACTACCTTTCAGTATTTCGACGACTGACATCTTACAACTTTACCTTAATCTATTTCTATAATTTTTAATCAACACAATTCTAAAGAAAAGTCTTCCACTGTTCAGTTCATCTTCATACCAACTGATTATTGTCATGATAACGGAATTCTAACGCTGACTTAAATACTGGATAAATAAATATTTTATGACGTTTCAACTATATCTACATTCATTTACCAGAGCGTTCATTAAATGTAAATGACTTGAGTATTGAATTGTGTACTTTTTGGAATTTAAAAAATCCAACAGTGTTAATCAAGTGTGTTTAGACTACAAAAATATTTTTGAAATAGAAAATTGAATCACAAGATGGGACAGAGACACAGATATTTCGCTGGAATAATTTTAATCTTACTTTGTGTCATGTACTTCATGTTTCCGCTTTGGGAGTTGCAAATTAAAAAAAGGTTGTATCCAACGAGTTTCAGGTTAGACGGACTAATTAAATTTCGATATAAAGCAAATTACCACAAATGGAAGATTAGACGCCCCGCCCTCTATTTAGAATGGACCCCTTGCTTCGTGACCAAACATCTCATTGAGCAATGGGGTTGATTGAATGATTGTACAGGGTCACGCATAACCTTTGCCCCCCCCCTGGCCAGCGCAATCTGGGAGAGCCGGACAAAAAGTGAGATATGCATTTCGTAGAGAATCTTATGAAGGATCTAAGGAGCTACTCAGCTTGAAAATACGACGCGCGTAGCGGCGCTGACGAGCGCTTAAGTAAAAATCTGCATGAAAAAATGGATTTTTCAACGGTATTTTGGCAAAAACGAGCCCCAAATAATTTTTTTTTTTTTGAAAAATCTGTCGATGCCACCTTTTTTGTAATAATTTTATGTAATTTTCAAAATTTTGTTGGACCGGTTTGGAGAAAGTCGATTTTTCGCTGCCAGGACATTTTGGTAAAAAAAAATCGGATTTTCTCCTCCGATTACGACAGTCTACATGAGTTCAACATTACATTATCCATAGATCAACAGGTTTCTCAAGCACTACGGGTATTCACCGACAACGCTATAATTCCAAATGTCTATACGGAAATACTAGCCCGAGCAGAAAGCCCGGTTTTGTTACGTCCAAAAGTTGTCTTTTTTGTCTATTCCTCACTTCGACTTCTCCTGAGTAGATCAATTTGAATGATTTCTTGCTAGAAACGTTCACTGGATATAGTGTATTCGTCAATGACGCACGAGATCTTCCAGCGCAATTGAAAACTTGATGATCATGGACGTGAACGTTGACGTTAGCCCTTCATTTCGTGTTCTACCCAGCGGTCCCATTCGACAGTCAATTGCGCTGGAACATCTTGCGCATCATTCTTGAATACCGAAAAATCTAGGATTAAACAAACACATTTAAACAAAATTATGTATTTCAGCGGTGTGTTGGTCTTTGGTTGTCATGGCATGATCGAAGTTGTCCTAACCCTTTAGCACAAACAAATTGAAATACCAAGCCGTCAAAACGATAGTGAACCAGTCAATTGAACTTTCGTTGTACTTGACGAACGTTTCTCAGATTTCTCTTCTCCTAGCTAGAATAATAATTTTGAGGAAAAATTAGTAAATATCCGATATCATTCTACCTCAAGTCTTCAAAATTCACTAATTGCACCGAATACCGACGAGAAATGGTCGGAATGACTAAACTCATTTTGCTGATGAGCTTGGCCGCAGTTTTCTTCTTTCCACTAGATGGCGTCGAGGGTGAGTAGAAGGTCTTAAAACATTCGACGTAGTTATACCTCGATATAAACATAGTTAATCATACTGGTTAATTTAATGTATTTTGTAATATTATTGTATTCAGCCAACAAGTGTGGTAAGAGTGAAGGCAAAGGTGGAGAGACGACCGTGGAATGCCCGCCCCCGCATTTCTGTTTCACTGAAACAGACAGTGAGTTAAAGAGAGATATTTTCAATAAATTGTCATTGTTGTTGTTACTAATAGTTAATACTTTGTTTTGTACAGTTGAAGGAAAACTAGTTTCGAAGGGGTGTACTGATGATAAAAAGGAAAAGGAATCGACTTTCACGGGTAGAGATAAAAAAGATGGATGTAGTCCCCTACATCAAACGTTCACTCAAGGAACAGAAACGGTTAGTGCGCAAAAAGGCAAAATTTGTTTCAGTTCCCCTACCGCATCCGCTTCCGGTCGTCTACGTGGCCAATCCTCATCTGTACTCAGTCTTTGTGTCGTTCCCATTTTCATTACCATTTCCTTCTTTGGAAAACTTTGAAGGGCTCTTCACACCGTTAACTTCTGCCTCAAAACTTCAACAATTATTCAACGTCTTCATATCTCTCAACATACAATCCATTTGATCATCACCTACAATTATTAATGTTTATAAACAAATACTCTCACAAATGTTATTGAAGAACAAATAAATATTTACCAAAAATAATGAATGTATTATCGTTCTCACCAATTTTACTTCCACGATATCCAGCCATTTGCTTACTTTAATGTCACTCTTGCAGACTATAGACTGGGATTTCGAGTGATCCTGCCTTTTAGAGAGAAGAGTGAAAGCGAAAGTGAAAGTCACTATAGGGGAAAAGCAGCTGCTGCGGCAGCACCGTCACCTCCCGTGCTAAATACATGTACATACAAGTGTTGGTACAGAACTCTTCTCTCAACACGTAAGAGCATTAGAAAATGACCTTTTTATTCTGTTAAATACCCGAAGTTAAATATTTTTGAAAAATCTGAAACTGTGGGAATAAGCACAGAATCACACGGCCGTTTCACTGGTGGCAGCCAAATTATTCTACGATATTCGCGTGTCGAGAAAAGTAGGAGTGAACACAAAATTTGATTTTGTACAAAATTAGATAGGGCAAAATGTACGGGCCTCCCATCCTGGCTTAACTTCAATTTAAACTGCTTTTCCCCTATATGTATGATACAGCTTAGCACATGCCCACGCGCACGCGTGTATTTTTAGCGGTCAACTGGTTAGGTTTTCGAGGGCAAGACCTTCACAAAAGTTGTTTAAGATGTCAAAGGCTACAGCATGCAGCATTCAAAGCAATTCAAATGACGTTACATTTTTCCATAAGGTTTGTGCCCCCTCCTTTTTAATTAATTAGTAGTAGTGTTCGCTTTGTCTAATTTCTTTTGGAACGTAATTCTCTGGCACCTCAGTCAACTCGGAAGAATAAATTTTCTTGGACTCTAAGTGGTACACTTATATCACGGATTATCGGTTTTGTGGACTAGTGATGAATATATTCTATTTACATCAGCACCTGAGAGTTGCGGGGCTGGAAGCAAATGCACCTCCACCCCTGACTTTATTGGGGAGGTGTTCAGATCCTACGTGGATACTTTAATGAAGGATTGAATAACTTCTATTGAAGTCAGACTTTAGATTTCGTTAACAAAGTAACCAGAATGCAATAAATGTTTCACTCATATCCCATGAAATGGTCCAAATGTTGAGTGCTTGTGTTCGTGAGAGCTTCTCTGCTGGATTATAATAATTCGTAGTTAAATCTTTAAGAGTAGTCTGGCTGACAGTATTAAACGCATGTATTGACAATGAATTTCTGAAGATACAGTACCTCATAAAATTTCTAATATTTGAATGACAAAATATATTGAACGCCCCTCGTATTATTAAGAAAACGACGTCATTTCGGAGACGTCCAAATAGTCCCATACTCTGATTACATAGGTAATTACAACCGAAAAAACCTTTTTAAAAGTTTGAAAATTTTAAATTATGAAAAACGAAGTCCAATTAGTGAAGTCAAACGACGAGATCTTTATGATTTCGAATAAAAAGTTGTACCTTGTACCCGTTGGTCAGAATTTAATACTAATTCAAAAGTTTACAGAAATCGATAATTTTGGGTCTTGTATTCTACATTGCTTTAACTTCTGCTATTACCTTCTGATTTTTCATTTCAAAGTCCAAGTCACACGAAAAGAATTCAGCACATCTACCAGTCCAGTTCGGAAGGTAAGCCATCGAAATCTGTACATAGGGTGGCTAATAAATATTGCCGGTACGAATATGGACAGCAGTGTAATCTGAAAGTCTTGGTCAAAAAAGGCAGTAAGCGTATGTGTTTACTTGAAATATTTTCTCACTTTAATAAAGAAAGGCAGTTTCTGAAAAAATTTTAATTTAGTGACCCTCCGAAGTACAATGACTCCGGGTATTTTACCCCTACTCAATAAGTCACGAAGTAACACTCGAACAATTTATGTAGTCTAATTGTGCTCATGATGCAGATTATTGAGGTTTACATTGCTAATGTTACTCAGACTATTTCCGGCTGGGCACGGTAGATGATAACTCGTTATACCATTTAAGTTAATTAGCTTGATTTTCTGATACTAAAGAGAACACGAATTGGTTGATTGTACAGGCATGCAGTATTTTACTAACTTATGCAATCATCATGATTCAATTCCGTGTGGGTGGTTCGATTTGATTTGATCTGATTTTTTATTAACGTGTTTTATCCGACGCATGCTGATGCGTTTAAGTATACGTAGAATGGCTTAATTCAGTAACACACCCGAATAGAAGACTAATTTATATAATAACAATAATAATATTAATTTAAAATGCCAATTATTCCAATATTCTCAAACCTAATAATACACAGAGTCATCTCTCCTCAAAATTATACCATGTATAATTTTTCTTCCTTCCGGCAGTTTGAAGTCCCTCAATTCTGATGGTAATTTATTCCAATGACCAGGTTATGTCCAGAATTAAGATTAGACGCGCGGATGTTCAATCAAGAATTTGAACCAACTTTCATAGACTTAATTAATTTCGGTAGAATAAATTATAATGACTTCCATTCGCATCCGCAAATTACTTTCTGACTTAATTTGTTCTGATACTAATGATGTGCAATGGTGGAGAAAGGAAAAGGAACTATTAGGATTGACTGGATGGAGGTCAGTTATGGAGTTGTCTTAATAGCTACTTCTGAAGTAACGGTGCATTTTTGGTGCATTTCATTGGCGAAGCCCTAAATTAAGTAACGCTAAATAAGGTGAACAACTTTACTAAAATGTTGGGTGACCTCGGTTTCTCAATTTAGAATTTGATTGATTAAACTCAGACGCAATATATATAGACAATTGACAACAAAGCGCTATCTAATATAAATTTAATTGCAATTATAAAATTAATGTCACAATATATTTTTAAATACATTGGTAGTAACGTTGGACCCCGTAATTACGTTTCAGGATTTAATATTATGCATTTTTCTTTCCTAGAAACGGCTTTAGTGGCGTAACCAGGTACAGGCCGACTAGGCACAGGCCTAGAGCGAATTTTTGGCCTGAGGCCTGTTCCAACCGCTTGACAACAAAATGGCACAAAAACTTAAGAAGTTCTTATTAGTTACACGAATTGTTTTGTTCCCGATGGTTTCTATTACGAAATTCTGGAATTTAAGCTACAATGCTGGTGTTTTCTTCGCGCTTCGCGCGAATGGTTATCAAATTGTAACAAAATTTCTTGAGATCATGAGGCTTTCGTAAATTATATGTGCCTACAGCAAAAAAATTCCTAGTTACGCTACTGAGATTCAGAGGACTACTTTGAGCCCTTATTAGTATATATCCAAAAAGGAGTTCGTATATGTTTCCGTCAGAACATGCGTCCACAAATGAAAAAACCCAAATGAATTTGTATATGTTCCCGTCAGAAAGTGAGACCATTAAAACCAAAATGAGTTTTTGGAGAATCACACAACGCTCCTATAAATCAGACAACCAAAATTGACACCGAAGTCACGGTCCATACACGACCGAAGCAAAACGTTCCATCAAACGTTGAGAACCAGTCTTTGGCAAGCATTGACAACCAACCTTTCAGAAAATACCAGCAAGGCACACATCCTGTCCTGGACGACAAACCTAAGAAATCAATTATTACAAAATTAGACCCACAAGCAGGACTGAATAAAATTAAATGGATGACTCAGCACGGAAAGGAGTCAAGTTCACACATTGAATGCCATACCGATTCTAACATAATTAATAGAAGAAATTGGTACGCTCGAGTTAGCGTCTCCATGTAAAACAGTTGCAAATGTTCCCAATGGTACACCAATTGAAACCTCACGGGTGAGACTAAGAAGAACAAGCAATAATGGAATTAAGATTAAGGACAAGAAGCTAAGATTACCACAAGAATCTTTTACAACTGCAACGGATGAATCATTTTGAAAAGGCGTTGATTTTGAACACCAAACTTGTGGTAGCGTACTAAAAAGTAATGAGGATAAAAACAGGAAAGATCCCTAAATAAAACCCATAAACCCCTATGGGTTTTGAAAAAGTAGGGGTTTTTAAAACCCGGGTTAAACCCCTAAAACACAACCCCCTTGCCTACCCTGATTCTTTTGCGATCGCATGTATCACTTAAAATTATATATCCATGGACATCCAAATTATGAACTGGACTTTATACTGGTGCATGATAAATTGATAATCATAAGATTGAGTATGAACTAGGTCGTCATATCACCGGTCATCTAAAATAAAACGACTCACAGAATTTCTTAGTCTCGTCAAAAAGTTATTTGTAAATTGACGCACCGGCACAGATGCGTTCCAAAGAAGTTGTCGTGGTCTATAATTAGCTTGAAAATTCTGTCAAAACACAATACTTGTACTACTTTAAAAGTCTGTATCTTTGTAAAAGTGAGAGTCCTTGTTAAACTTTTCAATGAACCATCAGTCCACTGACTAGTCACTGCGTCTAATTGATGAAAGAGAATAATTAATTGCATTAGAGTAATCACAGGTGGAAGGGTTCATTGGTGAAATGACGAGTTAGGATACTTGAGCTAATTTTTCTCCGTAACAGTTTTTATTAAAAAATAATCGTATTCTGTGTTGTCTCAAAATTTTGAATGCGCCGAGACCGCAATCCGCTAATAGTTCTCAGAACACGGGTAACTTCAGGAATTATAGAGAATGGCAATGACTTTCAACTATAAAATTGAAAGCGAAATTGCTGAAAATACTTTAAATCGAGGATTCCATTCAAAATTAAAATTCAAAATTCCGAAAAAAAATCAATATTCGTAACCGAAACCACCAAGTAAGGGAACCTGGATTGTATTACCTGTATTACCGAATATTTTGTAGAGCGCGGCTGAGCGTAATAAAATTGTTTATACGAACATAAAATCAGAAAGTCTGTGACTGAGAGAAAAGGTTAGTTTATTGTAGTTTGTGAAATGTTTTGGCGGCAAGTATTTCCTCTGATCCAGATACCCACAAAAGTAAAAAAAATTGTAATGTTTTATTTGAACAAAAATATCAAACTATTGCTGGAGATCAAACTAATAGAATTTTAAAGGAGCATACCAGCATTGGGATTAATCAGTCTATTCCGCCTGATTGTACCAAACATTATCCTTTTAAGATGTAAAGAGGTAGTCGGTATAAATTTTTACAGAGACTAAAAATTTCAAAAAACCGGAATTGGATTTGAGTCCGTATCTGAATCGGGATTTGGCCAAACACGTGATTCACGCGGCGGACATTTTATGACTGTATAACGAATGACTCTTAAGAATGAAAATAAGAATCATACTAAAATAAATTATTTCCTTGCCAGAGTCTATCAGCGTGAGTACTTTTCTACCTCAGCTAACGGTGTCAAAACATTTGCCAATTAACCCGAAAATAGTAATGTTAAGTGGCAGAATCTTACACACTTGTCTTAAAAAAGAATTAATTCTTGAAGTCCTGCTGAAATAAGGGTTCAGTTTACTTGACAACAAGTATCTCCTTGGACCTAAATCCAAAAAGTATGCGCTAAAGTCCTAAATTCCAAAATATATGAACTGCAGATGTGACTTTTGAAACTTTTCCCATATTATTAGAATCCAGTACCCCCAAAAAATGCAGTCTCTTATTATGACTGTTGTTGAGTTCTCTAAAACATTGTCAAGGTCTAAACAATCTGAAGCAGTGCTCCGCTGGAATGCGGTTTCGAATCCGACCGAATTCTCTGTGTTAATCACAGATTCTAATTCTCTAGTTTCAAAAATGGACAAATTCACGATCCCAAAGGCGGATTTTTTCCAACCAGTCCTTAAGAGAGTAAAAAAAATTCACTGGTGCGAATAAATAGATTTCAATTAAAACTGCAACTAATTATTATTCTTAAGGGACATAGAAACTAGTGACTAATATTATCTATTTTGTTCGCGTGTGTGTACCTGTGTCTAGCGACAGACAAGTCGCAACAGCAGGTATTGTGTTTGCTAAAAATTAAATCGTATTAATTGTAATTACCACTCAGCATTGAACATGAAAAAGTCATCCGGTTGGGAGCGAACAAACAACTGGAGAGTTGAATAGAAAAGAAAAGTCTTTTATTGAAGATTCGTGTCGTCGATCTTTGAACTGTCGATACAATATTTCTAGGTACTTCTGTAAACACATGCAAACTTTGCACTACTAAAGTTTAGATATTTTGAGCGTGGGATTTGATCAGATAACAATATGTTATGACAACTTGAAAATATTAAAACCAGATATTGTGGGTTCGGTCCAAAATAATGGGTTCGTGGCTTCTTCAACACCCTGCCGATGCTTTCCTATGTTATGCTGCTAGTTATGCATGCGAAATAGTGCTGTGCGTGGGACTTTGAAAAATCTCACTGGTGTCAACAGAGTTCAATCTAATTTACTTGAGACTCCAGGAATTCATTCTAGACATATTTTTTTAATATTCAGTTACAATAAATCATGAGACATTGTATAAACTAAACTTTAGTTGAAGCCGACTTCAGTGTTATAATCAGTGTAATAAAAATTAGCAGTAGATGTTTACTTAATAAACGTCCTAGGTTCTTTTTTTAGTGTCTCATTTTTTTTACTGCGTCCGGTTTGATTAATCATAATTTTGAGAAGATATTATTTGATCTGGGATAAGTATGTAGAGACCTAGTCCAATCGTAAATAATTTACGATTGTTATGCTTAATTATTAAGCATAACATTCACATTGGAATAGAATTACGCAAAGTCCACAATTTTACGTTGATTTGTCAATTTTATTGATCACAGAGAACTGAAGGATTAAAAATAAATTTTAACTGTTTGATACATTTTTTTTATTCGTTATAAAACTTCTTTTTTCACCTGGAAAACTCCGAATTCGTTTCTCTTATTTAAGCGTGGGTTTGAATCTCCCATTTTAAATTGCATAAAAAATAAAGCAATTACGGCGAATGGGGTGTTAGTTTTGTTACACTCTGTATTGGAGACAATTCCTGGCCGACAAGAATAATGAATTGTTTATCTCTTCTCCTTGTAAATCGAATTGCAAGGAATAAATAAAATTAATAATTGATTGTAAGGAATCTATTTCTAATTCTTTACCTCCGAGTCCAATTTTATTTCTACTTATTATAGTGAGATTCGTTTAGATTAATACATATTCATCAAAGATTTTGGAAGATTTATCTTACTTTAACCGAAGAAAAACTAGAACAATAATCCTAGAGCATTACTGCGGACTTATGGAACAGGATGGGTGAGATACCCATTCATTTAAAAATAAAGAAATTACTTTGAAAAAGTATATGATTAAAGGATGTTTTACAATTTAAGACAACATTTTTTTGTTTTTACATGACGCACAATATTCATATCGCCACTCTCGAAAGAAAAAAAATGTTTTACCAGGAATTTTCTTTAAGAAATCCCTCTTGTTACAAAATTAAAGAAATTGTAAACGTTATTACCGACAAATCAATTTAATAAATTAATTTGTATTTAGTCAAGATATTATGTTCGATTCATCACTAAAATCAAATTCTACACACAAAATGAGAAGAGGCTGTGTTACGAAAAAAAAGGTGACAATACAGACTGTTTGGTTTAGAAAGAGAGAAATTTTTACTTTTATTTTTCACTGAAGTGTGGGAAACATATTTTCTGCCGAAATTCTCGAGCCTTGGAGTTCAGTGAGCCCTGTCGATTTTCTTAAAATTAAATTTTACATAGAATTTTGTTTGTGCCTGTTTCAGTCCAGGTTCTGTACGGTCATTTCAGTTTCTTCATTTCATTTTACCCTTTTATGGACGAGTACAAAGAAATCCAACATTTCTCTGGCGGTCACGAACGCCAATAATATTAGGTTTTCCGATATTTGTAGGTTTGAGTCGAATTGTTTTTGATTATTGTTATTATCTTAAATTACTTCAGTAATTATAAAAAGGATTTCCCAGGGCATTTTGCTTATCAGGGACTTTAATGAGACTACAGTTAAATTCATTCAAATCTCACACTGCGTGCACGTGTAGATCTTTCTCCGCATGGGAAGACTTATAAGCTGGAATGAGAACCAGGGAATTCCTGTGTAAACTTCTTCGTACACCTAATTACAATCATACTTTTTGCAGTAATGTTGAGATGTTAGAAGTTTCAGGGATGTAATAAAAATTATAAAAAATTGCTAAGTATCAAAATGCCTACGGATGTGCGGAATTTTCAGTTTCTATCCGGTCAAAATCTACCAAGGACTTTAATTAACAGATTTGTCTATGCTAAAGTGGTTTCGAGGACTATTCGCTATTACATAGAATATTGGCAGACAATCGCTAAAATTGACTGAAAGGAAAATTCGTCACATCCCTACATGAATATGAGAATAATATATGGTCTGCTTGTTTACAACAGTTGACCCTGAAAAGTTTAACCATGTAGAAAAAAAATCCATTATCTTTTCATCTATCCTTTACCGCAACTAAATTGGAATGCAATGTTGTAGCAAATTATGACGAATAAGTACCTGGGAATACCATAAAGCGGTTTAATTTTTTTTATACATAGCCATATGGGCTTGCATTGTGTTGTGTCCACATTTTCTGCACCAATATTCAGTAAGGACATTCAACTTGACTAATAAAAATCCCGGTAATTGTAAGTAAGCATCCTTGTATGAATTTAACGCGTTCGTTCACGTATGTACCTGAATTGTGACTGTGAGTGAATACATGGTAGGTCCGGTGCCGAAGTGATGATACGAATTCAATTTCCACATTCCATACCCAGGGAGAAGTATCCAGAAATGTAAAACTGGTGTAAAAAAGTATAGAACAATTTAATTGAATGTATTCCTCACAATTGTTGTAAGTCTACACCCACCCAATATTTGACGTACAACCCCAGTCGAAATGTATGAGGGAGTACATAAAAGTTGAAAATAAATAAAAATTACAGAATTATAACGCATGCGAGACTGAAATATAAATTATCAGGAAAAAAATAGCACCTGCAATAGCACATGCAGCTTCTAGAAAATTATTTGTCTGTAAGGTTGCACATGGGTTTTCCAGGTTGTCCAGTTTTTCCAGGTATGATTATTCCGGTCGATGCAGCCAGACACCTGTTTATTATCGTAAAAAAATGTTCAAGAAAGCTTGAGTCTTGTAATGCAGACGAGTTTAACTTCTCATAATTATGCAATTAATCAGTCGTGTGAAATGCTTATTGGATAGTAGCTAGGCCAGTGCAATGAACAAAAAATAAACCTGTTTTAATTTTTATTTTTTGACATGATTGACTTAAGATTGAATAAATGAAAAATATGTGCCAATCAGTACTAAAAATTAACTACTCGGGACTTAGCATCGGCTTGTAATTAGAAGTACTTAGTTTGTGCGAAAAGATGTTTTTCATGCCCTTCGCCTTATCCTGGGTTAAATTCAACACTTTTACTTAGGAAATATTGCATATCTGACCACTGTCTTATATAAGTGCTGCTGACCTATGTTGCTCCGTAAAACATCAAACGACATATAGACATTATATAAGAAAAGTATACGATATTTTGTTCCCACCGACGCGACCACCCGTACAGAAAAATTAAATACATGGTAAAATAAAAAGAAAAAAACGTTACGCGCACGCAACAACACAATTACATACAAAATATCTCATCCAGCCAGAAGGCAAAGTTCCAAAAACAGCGGCAACATTTCCTCGCTGAATAGGAATGCTTATTCTCTGAATGAGTTAAGTCGTCGCCCGCTTCTCTGCAGTCAGACTTGGGTCAATTACATTGGTAATTGTAATTTCAATTACAAAATACAAATACAATTGTAATTAATTACTTGGAAGATGTCTGTAATTGTAATTTGTAATTGAAATTACTTTTTTCTCAATTACATTTGTTGACTAGTAATAATTGAATGAAGTTTTGGATAGTGAAAGAGAAAATGCGTTCTTAGTGCTGAAAAACACAAGAAAAGATATTTGAAATTGTAATTTGAATTGTAATTATAATTGTAATTGAAAATCCAATTACAATTACGTAATTGAAATTGTAATTAATTACGTCAATAATTTTGCATGTAATTTGTAATTGTAATTGAAATACTTTCAAAAGTAGGTTGTAATTTGTAATTTGTAATTAATTACATTTTCAACCAAGTAATTGAACCAAGTCTGTCTCCAGTGACTCGAGAAATTCTGTGTCCTAACTCACGAGTGATGCCTATACCTACTGGCCCCAAACACCAGTAGTTTCGAGCATGCACAACTGGGACAAAAATGAAAAAGTTTAGCCGGAAATCGTACCTTCTATATTTTTCCTCCTCCCCTTTTTGAGCTGCCGAACCCGCACGCACCGAAGACCCCGCAAATTTTTTTTCGTTTTTTTTTTGTATATGGTTCTCTAGGCATCCGCGTAGGAAGAAAATAATTGTAACGCTCAGGCTGTCCTTTAATGATTCATTCACATTTAATTACTGAGTTTGAGACGTAATTGACGAAATTTCGTCCAGTATTTACAAGGAAACCGTGGGTACTTGGAAATAACGTGTTACAATCACATGTCACGAATTGCTCAATCGTATAGAACGCACGCACGGTTTTTCCAGAATGCGGATATTAACTTTGTCTGGAGTAACGACGGAACTACATTCCCAAGGCACCGAATTTTTTATTTCTTTTTTCGTGAATGTATTAATAATTATATACCTAGATGACCATTTATTCCCATTTATTCGACACGAAACTGCTAATGACGTCATTACCCGTTCTCTCAGATCGGCTGAGATTCCGTGTATTCGGGAACCAGTAGGGTGTTCTAGAGTGGATGGAAAGAGACCTGATGGGTTGACTTTAA
>JAQFYE010003778.1:0-14522 GCA_034694305.1 Protaphorura glebata
CATGCAAGTATTTAAAGGCATTATATTGAATACAAATTAAATCATGATTATAAATTCAAAACAAACATAAACCAACACACTAGTAAGACTAGAGTCTAAAGTTCAATTAAAGTTCTTTGATCTGACCAACTGAATAAATATATAAAGTAAAGATTAGAACCCGGTTTGGTTTATGCTTTCCCTTGACTTTGGTTTGACCTTTCGTGTTGTGTTGGCTAAGACTTTCGTGGTTTCTGGTATTCAAGTCTTTCACCAGGTTTACGCATAAGTGTTAGGGACTAAACAACGAACTGGCTTGGAGGTTTACGTGTATTTGTTAAGTTCACGGATGCTCACTCTCCTTTCATTCTGAAATTTTGGATCTTCGTTCCCAATGACAACAAATGATGCCAGTCTTCCGGTGAGAACTAATTGTACGTGTACGTAATCAGGCGTGAAATAATTGTATGAATTGTATGATTATGACTTACAACTTTGACACTGAAATAAACCTCATTCTATTCTATTCTATTCTATTCTATTCTAACCTTAATACCTTAAGGACACTCTAAACAACAAACTAGGAGGGAGATTTACGTGTATTTTTGTGGGTCCACCATTCCCATTCGATTGACCGTCCCGCTTGACCGACCTTTCTGGAATTTGGTATGGGCAGGTTCCATAGGATCTGGAGGATCTGCCGCTTGGGTTTCAGGTCAAAACTTATAGGTCACTGAAAAAAACTTTTTTTGAGAGAGTACTGACAAAGTCTCTCCGTCCACCAGAAAACGGTTGTTACTCCGTGAACTTCGACTGAGGCTCAAAATTGTGTATGTTCCGGCCCAAAATTTTAAATTGAATTTGTGGAACTAGTGGAAATTTACACCAGTCAAAATGTAAAGGTGAGTAGGCAGGTCTGTCAAATTGGGTTGAATGTGTTTTCCATAATTTCATAAAAAATATCTACTAGTTCCACACATTTAATTTAAAATTTTGGGAAACGAATTTGTCATTATATAAGTTCGCTTGGTCAGTCATTGTTTATTGTTATCAAATTACTATTCTCTGAAAAAGGTCATGTTTCTTCACTGAAGTTTCCTTAAGAGCACTCTTTGTTTACATACTTATTACTTGATTCGTTCGCCAAGCCCATTCTCATTACATGGTATACATCAATCGCCACGAAAGATTGTTTTCCTTCGAACATAGAGATGAATCCCCATTTTCTACGCTGACGATCAGTGAGCTAAACCGAGTATTGAGTTAGTGTTAGTCGGAGGTTTTTCCTATAATATTTAGCAGTAAGCAAATGGCACCATACCACAATACAGTATTGCCTGTCCATCCGGACACCTGCAAGGGACGGACAATGTGGAAGGGGTATAGGGGTACCCTAAATCCTACTAGATGGACTCCTTTCAACCTCTTTTACCGGCATCCGGAAAGTGAAATGTTTTTTTCTTTTCATTGATCAATCGATCAATGAGATCATTTGGAACTTATCATAAAAATTATAAAAAAGATTGGACGAGCAGGACGCAGGAGGATCAGGATAATTGAAGTTGTCCACTAAAAATACACAGGTAAAACGCTAAACGCCATGTCAGTAGGACATCCTTAAAGCAAGCGGAAACAATCAATCGAGTTAACTTATTAGGTAATTGTAAAGTTTGGCATAATTAAATTCTGCTACATCCTTGAGGAAACGTTCATGTGAGAATTATCTTGTTCCGAATGGACCTGAATCCGCGAGTGATCAAAGTAGGTGCCGTTAATGTTGTTGCGAGTGGGGTCAGTGGATAGTTTCATCGTTGTGTTGAAATTCAAACCATGAAATTCTGAAAGTGTTCTTGCTCGGAATTGAGGAGACAGATATTCATTGCAATTTGCAGGAACCTTTATACAAATGTGATCTTGACATGACATGAGACATGATCGGAAGCTTTGATACTTTGATTCTGTCGTGCTTTGGAGATTGACAAGGAATCCCTTTCCAATGTGAAAATCCGCTCTTGCAATCAGGTTGTTATGCTTGGACCTACATGATTTGATGGATGCTTGAATCATTTCAAAATTTGGTTTATATCCCGATAAATTATTTCGTCAAAAATCTTGATGTCAAGAACTCGTGTAGGTTTTTGAGTCAGTTCGTTTCGAGCATGAGAAGTGTGTTCCTTGTGAACATTGCTAAAATTATGGATATCCTCCTGTGCTGATTTATTCGCACGGTACTGTTCAAAGGTATTGTTGAGGCAGAGGGAGGCTGGAGCAATAAGTAAAAGTTGGTCTAATCTATGTTAAGTGTTATGACCATACATAAAATCACGAGCCCGTCGTGTGAACTTTCAATGAATTGAAATGTTCGCTTGTCTGTCTGCATCTATTCCATAGGTATGACTGACGAGACTACTGTTGTATAGATAGGCTTGGCAAATTGCAAATACCAATTCCAAGCAACAACTTTCAACCTCCTATTATCCAAATTTTCTTTTGTGAATCTATTAAACCATTCAGAATAATTTGTCGACGCATGTAGCAAGGTGTTAGCTTCTGCGTATATGCGTGATATTATTTGTTGGTCGTAGTTTTTACATAGTTCGGACCTGAAAAGTTTACGACTACGTTTGTTATGCTATAAAATTTTCACCTTGACATTCACCTATTTTGAGGATGACTTGGTTTTTCAATTGAATTTTATGGAATATAGTAAGTGAAGTTTACTCGTATTCTCTCTCGCGACCACTTCGTCGAGGCCGACGGGTCTTTTACCGCTCGACTATACTCGACGCCAGTTATTCCTCGTAATAAATCGCGACAAATGTAGCTCAAGATCACATTTTTTGTCGATTGCGTGGAATATGTTACTGTAATTCGATGGGCAAGGACAAATTCAAGAAGATTCTCGGTTTTTCTAGGATCCGTACAATATTTTGAATTGATTTTTTATTTTGTACTAGCGCAATTATGTCTGTAATTTACGTCACTAGTTACCAAATTAATTGGAATGACATGTTACCAGCGACAAGTGACGCTGTTCGTCTTTTTTATCTGGATTTTCTTAGAACTACAATTCCTCGGAAAATCTTCAGAAATTGGATGACTCTGCGAAGCATGGAGTAAAATCAAAATCCTTCAGAACGCAGCTGAAATCCAAATCAGTTTTACCCATCCTATTAGAAAAATAAGGTGTTGTGGGTCGGATTTAGCCAGTTAGAAGGTTGCTCCGGTTCCGACCCGGGTAGCCGAAATATTGTCTTAGTTAAGTTAAGTACACACACGCAGAATTAACAAAGAAATCTCCAGGTTTTGTTCATTGTTATTCTTTATTTTTTATCAAACATGGTCCTCTTATTTACAACAGTTTATTCTGAAAAGATCGACCAAATAGAAAAAGCCTTTATCTATCTATATCTATCTAGGGGTATGATATTTACAAGCGCTTTGGTTTTCGCGTCTTTGAAACATTGGCACTACCATGGTTCCTTTGTATTTGACTAGTATTGTTACAAGTTTCTGTGTAGCTCTTATCGTTTAACCATTACATTGCAATTTTGCATGGTTTTTTTGGAGGGATTAATGATGTATTAATTCTCGGTCACGTATATGCTATCCAAGGGATGAGACGATCGAATCTTATATCGTTATCAAAAATCGCAAGTCACCTGTTATGACGAGATGACGTGTTTCAATCCCATCTCTCCAGACTGGAAAGAAACTGGAGGACACACATTCATTGTGATGCATTTATTTGAATTACTCTACTGAATTACTAAATCTTGCCTTCACGCACTACTGGTGCATGGTTATCATGGACTTTAAATAGGTAGGCAGGTTCGCAAAGTAGTATGACGTTTCGCATACATTGGAGGTCACAAGGAACACTATTGAAATGTGAAGTCACTTGTAAAATGGAAATGTAAAGGCACGTTGGTTTTTGGCGTGAAAATTCGTCGAAAATCTAATAGAATTTGTGTATTTTGTTAACAAATACGAAAATTTATGGTTTGCTTTACTTTTTATGTACCTTTAATGCAGCTTTAATAGTAAAAAGTGGGAGAACATAGTTGGAACGTGGAATGATTATGAATTGATATTATATCTGTCTAAGAAACCGTCATATTTTAGAAAAATCGTCATATTCCAGAAGCGAACTAAAATTGCATCCCTTGGCAAACCGGTGGGATAATGTAACATATCATCCATCGTCTTTGTGTCGATCTTTCTTTTGCGTGACAAGGGCTTACCTTGTTGGGCCCGGGCAGCAATGCTACAAAAAGATACTTAGAATAATTCTTATTGTAGTGGAACGGCTGCTAGTTACATGCGTTTCGTTTAGATTTTTTATTTGCATTATTTCAAATGTGACTAAAAAAAGTGAAGAACGAAATGGCTTTGGTTCGTCTTCGAAGGGCATACTATACTCTCTTGTCTAGGGTGCAAAAATTGCCTTTATTTGCTACACATGGAGAGACTCTTGTACAGGTGGTATGGTGTGGTCGTGCCCTATGAATGTATTACACCGTATTTAGAAGTTAATGTTTTACAATGACAGAGTCATTTGAATGAATAATGATGGTAAGGTAACTGACAATCGGAAAATATAATCTCCTCATTGGTTTCACTTAGTTTATTTTCATATTAGTCTTCCCTTGTCATTCATTTGGTTTGGAAGCAAAGGCACTGCGTCGTAATTGAAATTTCGTAGTTGCCGCCAGAGATTACAGTTGCGCACTCGCTGTCTCCGACAGCGCCATCTAGTTGTTGGTTGGGATTTTCTGAATAGTTTTCAGTTTGTACATTGTAATATCGAAGATTTCTTTAAAGCGCCGCGATTGCAACCGGTTTTGTTTTGCCGGTACGTCATCTTGTTGGTCGGTGAAGCTGTCTGAACAGATTTTAAGTTGTTTTCGGTTATAAAGCCCCGAGTTGTTAAGCTCTGTCTTAAATCGATTTGCAGTCAAGTGCAGCAAATTGGCAATTCTTCCGTTTAATTTGGCCATTAAGCTGATTCGGATCGACATGAGTTCCGGGTTTGTTTTTGAAAGACCTGCTATTTCCTCGTTGTTTTGATGACTTCGTCTACTTATTATCCAGCCATGCAGTGGACCCCAGTGGCCTACCGAGTAAATGGAGTGGAAAGGTGTATTAATCTGAGAAGTGAGTTTTGTTTTGTTTAGATTTTTGAGACTTATAGCACTTTCATTAAGTATTAGAAGGTTTCATGTTTTGTGTCGATCGATCGGAGCAGCTACGATTGAGATTGGTTAGAAAAGAGTAATGACGTCAATGCATAATTAAACGCTATGCCTAAACTAGTAGTTTTGGGTGTGTTTTATGTCTAGGACATTTGTTATTACGTTTTCCCGTACGAAACATTCCAGATTCGCGATGATCCCAGGGATGGATTTATAATTTAATTTGAAAGGTTGTTTGTAATTCAAGAATTAAAATTCCAATAAGCAGGCACGGTCGCACTATTTTCAATACATTATGGTACACTACGCTGGTGTTTCTTTCTCGTTAGATTACTTTTATTGTTACTTCCTTCTTGAAATCTAGTATGTGATGACGCGTGTTTGTCAATGTTATTTTATTTCACAGTTTTCAAACCTAAAATACCCATTATATTTCTATGAAGAAAGATAATTTGAAATTCGGAATGTAATGTACGAACATCCGTCTACAATTTTATTCAACTAGAAGGGTAGAATGTGCTAATAAGCCCGCCGCCAATTGTTGATGTGCTTTGGGGTTACGAAATCATGTATTTTAAGATAGGTGGGGCGTATTAGCACACACTACCCTACTGATAATCGGTGTAAACTGCTTCAAGCGACCGGACTGGGCTGACAAAAGTCGGGTTGTGTCGTATAGGCAGTGTAGACTAGACAATGTGTATAGGGATATAGTTTGGTGTCCGACCTTCACGGACGACTCAGCCCAAGAAGATTTCACGTATAGTGTAGTAGGAAAACATTACGAATTCCCATAAGACTTGGCAGTTTCCGCCCAATGTCAAATTCCCATCTGATTTTGCCATGCCTCCCGTGTAATTTAAATTCAAAACCCTTCCATTACTCCGACAACCTTAACTATTTTTGAAAAGTGAAAAAAGTGCAAAACAGTCTCGGTGGATGAGTGACGGCTCCTCCTTATACCGCAATCAACTATGCTTGAAGTCTTCTTGACTCAGCCATCTGGATGGGCAGCTCAAATAGTTGTGGTCACAGATTTCATTGTAAAAATCCAAGTTAAATAGAACATCTTCCCTGTACGTATACCAGTGGTCAAAATAATTTCCAAACTCTCCACTTTCGCAAAAAATGAAATTGCGACGGGCAATCCAGAGCAACGCATAGACTGAATGGAACATTTTTGACCTCAGATGTCTTGTTGTAAACAACGAGGTGCACAATGAGGTGAGAGACTTATTCCCCATTATCATAATGGATAAATAAGAACTCGTAGGGGTAACTACTGGCGTACCTAAAGAGAAGAACGTCGGCAAGGTTCTTTGGTAAAATCAGTGTTAAATCTAAACAATATTTTGCTGATATTACCCACGGGCCACGGGGCCACCGCTGAAAGCTATTGGCATCTAGCGGTGGCCGGTGTCAATTTTCAATTTCGAGGTCTGTTTAAGCGTTTCTCTGGAGATCAACGGCTAGCTCTTTGGCAGACTTGTCGGGAATGGTGACCTTTGGTGACCCTAGCGGTGTAACCAGGTTAGGTGACCTAACTTCACTTAGGTTTGACGTCGATTTTAAACTTTACTCCAGGTCAGTGACCAGTGCTGTGCAAAGTTTTGGGTAAGTCTCAACGGCGGGGATTCCCCCACTTAATCGCTTCGATGTCCTTTTATTTTCATTCTAAAGAGCAATGCAGGAGTGAACAGCTCGTTAATTTTCTCTCCGAATTTAAGTTCTCGAAACTACTTTACATGAAATTTAATGCTGTCTTACATGGCAAATGTGATTTTAATATTAAAATATTCACTCTGATTCTTAATTGCTGGACTGCACAGTAGCGAAGGCAATGATAGTGGTATAATACTTAGAAGACTTGAGCAAGGGTTTCCTTCTGGAAGCCTGTTTCATACTATACGTGCGTCGTACTAGAGATCTGAATAGCTCACGCGACTGATAAATATTAATGACGAAGAAGTCTAGAATTTTTCTTTCTCAGCTTAACTTTGATTCCCCGCATCACTCTCACTAATTACCAACTTCAAAGTATCCCATGCATTTGCATGGGGTGAGGATCATTAAGCTGTAACATGGCTGATAGACTGTATATTCTGTTATTTCTATATAGTCCCACATTGTAATGACCACTCATCTCTTCGTCTTCATTCACTATTCTGGAATGTCAAGCTATACAGAAGAACACTTAAATTGCGTATCATCGTTTCGTCGCGCAACAAGCGTATTGACGTCACTCCAGAACAAAGTGCACATCAAATGAGAATAAGTTGCACCAATTGAAATATAGTCTTTCGTATCCTGATCTTTCGAACTTATTAGGAACAATGTTATTAGAAAAGTTTAGCTTCCATTTCCGTGATCAAAGTAGTGGGACCATTACTGTTTTTCGTGGTAACAAGATTTATTTTTTTAAAGGTATTCGTCTGTCATGAAACATTCATTCTAATTTATGGACATTTAAAAAAATATAAAATTAAATTATATAATGGCACGCGACACAATTTGGTGCCGAATTTGTGATTTGTTCTAACTGGTAAACTGAAGACTTCCCTCCCGACGAAGAATTTCCATCACTGTTATGCGGCACGCGTTTGTTTATAGAAAAAAAATACGAAGACACTGTAACAATAGTGATTTGTGTACATTCGAGATGTTTTTGTTGTGTTCTCGACAAACTATACTTTTCGCGGAATTTTTCAATGTTAGATAGTAGATATTGTTTATGCCAACGGAAAATCGTTGACATCATAATAATTATTTGTTGTTATTCTCGCTATCCACACGTACTGTATTTTTGAGCATTATCAGACATTAATGATGCTCCGGCTATAGATTGTTGAATCGGCTACTTTCATTTGTGTTGGATTAAGTAATTAATTCCGTCATTCGTACAAAGCAGATAGAGATAGTACTCACAGATCCCTATCTACTCGTACCATATGAATTTCTATACTTGTGATATCCCGTATTCCGTAAGCCACTTTTAGCGTATGTGCTAATATTGAAGGGGTTGATGTTGGTATTAGTGTTGGATATAATTATGAACAAGGAAACCTTATTCCTTGTAAAAATCGAATCTATCTAATACGCTCAACATTTTGTTTGCTCCGAGTAGTGTCCTATCCTAATCACTGAGATACGAAAGTTAAGTCGCCTTATTATAAATGTTTTCTTCCATTTCTCATTACAAGCTATTCATTGGGACTTTTGTCGAATATGCCTTGAAATGCACTTCGACGCGGTTGGAATTTGGAATGTCTCTCAAATATTTCTAGTAGTGAACAAAATTCTCGGCTGACAAATCGGTTAATGAGCACCGGGATATGTAACATCTCATAATAGATTTTAGCCGTTGTAGTTTTTACATGAAAAGTGGTTTCCTTGTATGTAAGTATAGAGTAGAATTGAATTGGTCTCGTTATAATATAAACTAATAGGGTCGAACAAATGGAAAATCATACCATAGCATTTAGCATGGATGGATGGTCGGTAGTTTAGGTTTTAGCTATTCTGGAGTGCAGCCACTTACGCAAGCGAAAGCTGTCTAGAATTAATATAATAGACAGGCAGAACCCAAAGGTTCAAAGTGTTGAAGGTTCTTCGGCGGTTTGTATCAGAAGGAAGGATTGGATTGCTTTTGCTAAGCACTGGATAAAAAATATTCCAGAAGATCAGTGCAGTTCAGGCTGGATAGGAGGTTGTTGGCTATCGGCTTGTCCGGTTCATGTACAGCTAGACAGACCTATGGACGCGGTACAGTAGCAGAAAACACGTTATTTGTATAGTGGGTAGCCAGTTTCGGGTATTGTTTTCAAAATAGTTCTCGAAGAGGAAAAGAGACTGGGTCGGCAAATAGTTGCGGAAATTGGAAAACCACGAACGAACGCATCGACCTGTTAAGATAAGCTGGCCAATTCGAAGGTCGATCTTGCTGAACTGGACACTCACTCAATTCGACTGGTGCATTCTAGTCCTCTTGACATTTAATATGTCATTGCCACCTGAAACCTTAACCTACTGTAGTGTACAAAATTAAACAACACTGGGAAAAATTCTAGAAGTTGGTAGTCTTTGAAAATTGTATATCGTGAATCGTGATATTTCAAACTATTCGGATTCTGAAGATATTTCGACTAACTGCACATACAAGTTTTGATACTCGTGGAAGGATCTTGCTGTATAATGGTCGACTATGTCGACTAATGACTGCTGTTCCGTGTCTAAAGAAAACTAATTGTTACTTGGCGTGTGTCGTGAGATGAATTACTTATCTAATGAGTAATGAGTATTGTGAAGTCGACTTGAAGTGATATTCTCTGATAATTTTCTTAATTTTAACCTTAACTAATTTCAAGCTAAATACGAGCTTCTATTTATTAAATCTAATCCGGAATCACAGCAAATGGCTGCATAATACATAAAGATTTCAATTTTTGAGTGAATTATTGTTTCAGGGTACTGTGTTCAGGTGTACATACACTACGCACTTAAAACTTTGTAGCACATGTTAGTCATACTAACTCATCATTTCCCTGAAAAAAAAAGTAATATTCATCAACTCAATGTAAACCCTTAATGATATCGCCACTTAATTTATCTTTAGGAAAACGCATTTGTGTTGTGATGGGCAGCATAGGCATATGAGTTGATGATGATTTTGTGTGATGTGATGTCTTGGTTTTTTGGATATTCTAGTCAGTTGGTCGTGAACATTTTGTGTTTTTGGGTGATCAGTTGTGGAGTGAATTAGTGGAGGAGTTATGATTATTTTCTAATACAAAGTAGTGCTGAATGAGCTTTGGAGTTGTTATTGTACACATTGCTCTGATAAGAGAAGACTTTTGGGGTTGATTCATCACGTTACACAATACAAAATAGTAATTCCTAAGGGCACAAGAAAAGGTCTTTTCTTGAAGGCTGGAAGTGCCTTCTTGTTAAATATTTTTGTTATAAATATAATTGGGAAAGAGAATAATTGGACCATTTGACTTTTCGTTATGACTACGACGACCGTCCACTTCGAGTCAGTTTCTTCAACGATAGCCCGAGGGTTTGGAAGAAAACTATACTTTATCTCCCAAGTCCGTGAACCTTGTCTGGCTTTGCCCCATCATAGTAGTAATAATAATTTTTGGAGAGAAATCGTGGAAGAACAAAAAAGTACTTTGACGACTGTGAGACAGTTAATGAAGAGATTAGATTTTATGAGAAGAGCAGAAGCAGGTCAAATTGGCAATTTTGCACGTGCTGGTCAATGTGAATTTGTCAAGGATAAAGCCGTCATTTGTTTCTGAAACTGGAAAGCAAAATAAACAGCGGAGTTTGAGAGTTTGAGACTGGAAGGATTGTTTGTTCTCCGAGTCGGAAGTGTTGGAATTTCTGGATTAGTTTGTTTGGTTGGGGTTATTTGACCAACGAAGAGATAGAACGGTGGAAAATTCTTGAAAAGAACTTACACGTTAAAAATTTCAAGATTTTGTAAAGGTCAAAGGTGAATTTGTCCTGCAGGTGAACTGAACGAACCAATCAACAATGATGGAGGATTACAGAGGCAGTGTAGGATTTCACCACCTCCTTGGAAGTAGGTTTTTCAATATTTTATCACTTTTCTAGACTTCATTTATTTTTCTTGGGAGAATGGCACTTTTGCCATATTAGAGTCATCAAGATTTCCAGGTTGTTGTATTCTGTGGAGATTTCAGAAGTTTCCGAACATACTTTCTCATGTGAACATAACCTGTAATATTTTTTGTCGATTATTTGAATTACTTGAATGAAAGATTTTATTCAGGATTTCATGATTCACCGTTTTGTGGTATTCTTATAATTTTATTTTTGTAGTTGAAGTTTTGATATTAGTATATGACTCATAATTCGAAAGGTCTGGTCGGCTAGTGTTATACAGGTGTCATCCGCATAATACACTAATTTCGAAAAGGGGATTTCCCCTGAAGGTTCGCTACAATTTACCTTCTTCCGTATCTGGTGTACTTTAGTTTCCATGTAAAAATAAAAATGTTGCCTTCTCAGAAAAGGAAGCAATGTGTCATGTCTTTAACTTGACCAAAACAGACAAGTCTCTAATTACTTGATGACGTATGTGGTGTCTGTCTATTTCGAATGTTTTACTCAAAATAGAGAACAAAATGGGCTCATACGATGGTCGACTAATTAATGTCTGATCACTGAGGTCACAAGTTCAGGCGAATTGTGATAGTCAAATGACTTCCTTAATGACTCTTCGGAGTTCGCACAAACAAACAGAGTATTATCATTAATGTTACAATCCGGAAAACTCGAACTGATAACATGAGTGTTCTATTCAAGCGTCTACCCCGTATTTGTAAATTATATAGCATGAACAATATTTTTTCCTGGGTTTATTGTCGAAGGTAACTTTAATTTTTAAAAACCACAATGAATGTTTAAGGAGTTATTTATACATTAGTGGCAAAGCAGCCGGTTTGGGCTTTAGAGTGGTTTTTCCCAAAGGATTTTTCCTGAAACCTGGACGTACCTATAAGTTCGACAGATAGTAATTTTAATGTCAAGCCTAATTAGTAATTCTCTTTGTTTTCGAAATACTTTGTTACTCACTAGTTGAAATCATTGGAAAAGACATTAGATAACCAAAAATCTATATTAATATTGAGTACCGATGGGACATTTTACGCACTAGGAAAGCTTACTGATTTTGTTGAAGTTGAACTTACAACATACACGACAGTAAGGGAAATAACATATATTAAATTATGACGAATAACAAGTACCAAATAATATTATTTAGTTTCTCCTTTCACGTGCGCATTGTGACGTCCTGTCAAACCCATACACTATTTATTTCCCAATTCCGGCTGTCGGCTTTGCTCCAATTGTATCACTTTGGCAAGATTGTAATGAGTTTCTATTGACAAATTATACGGTAGATTCGGTCTAGGTTGAAAAGCTTTCTCTATGGTTGAGCATTTATTTGACCCGGAGATCCCTTTAGCCCCAAAAGTGTAAGCCTGTCAGGTTGTGGTTTTATATATTTAGGGACATTTTCATTCTATTGTTGAACTCAAAATCTATGTTTGGAAATAATTGGATAAAGGTATTGATTTATGATTTGAAAGTACAATTCGGAAACCTAAGGTGCGCCAGACGCTGAATTCATTTCCCCAACGGAACCCTGTTTTCTGAATTAGAAAGAAAATTAACATAGCGTGTATGCAGTGTTTATGATTTGTTCGAATTTCTTCAGAACCGCAGTTGTCTTGAAAATTTAAGATTTGATTGAAATCGTTTGTTTCATACATTGTGTACTTAGTAAATCGTGTCATCTCATTTTCTTGGTTTAAAGTTTTTTTCTAATCGTTATTATGTAACGGGTGGACCCAGCCCTCTTCTAATTTTATGATTACCACTTACAGTAAGGATAAATACTTATTGAACATACGGGTGAGATTAAATGAAATCGAAACTGAAAACTTACGCCCACCCGGGAACTGTAAATTAATGACTGAATTTAAGGTAACTGCTTCTTGGTATTTGTAATGGAAAGATGGAAACCTTCAAATGAGCTAATTTGTCGTTATCTTCAGCACAAAACGACTTGTACAATTCTGAAGGTAGACCACTCGGTCCTGCTGGTGATGATCTGTGGGTTTCTTGTCATGGAAAATTTGTGTGGATTTAATTTAATGGTATTGACAAGTTGTTTTTGACTTTAACAATTTTCAAAGGTTCATTCCTTCATTTATTACCTCGTCTTGTCTTGTTCTCCCATCTGTTCAACTGTTCCTGTTTCTGTTTCCTTCCATGTGTTAATATCCTTTAATAGGTTTAAGGTAGCTTTAATAGCTTTAGGTGGACGAATGAATTGGTTTCCTTGAAGGTAGTTAGTGAGTATTGATTACTATTTAGTATCCTAATTTCCATAGAGTCTCCTTGCCTCGCGCATCTTTTCACCACCGTCTTAAACCTCCTTCGAGGTACATTTACCGTATTAGCGTTTAGTTTCGTGTTTCATTCTATCTAATGAAATGGCCCTGAATTTAATAAAGGGCTTGCTGTTTTAACTACTAGAATTTCTGATCAATTTAACTCTATGAGTTCAGGACTTGACGCTTATGTCTTTGTTTAGCACCGGCATCATTTCCAGCCAGTTGGCTTTAAAGTTGATACATCGTTGTTCCTCTTTAACGAACGGGTGGGGGAATATTTGTGACAGTCGATCTGAAATAAGGACAACCACTGACACCGAGGACACCAATATGTGTGTGAATGAATTTCCAAACATGGACAGATTCATGAACTGTGTTTAAAATGTGAACGGACAAACAGTTCAAAAATTACGCATAGTGTTCGGACTCTTGACACTTGTTCTTTTTCTTTTTGGTTTAACGTCGGCGTCGCGTCTCTGGTATTAGTTCAATTATTTGCGACTGTGACTGATTTGAAATACTGAGTTTTGTTTTTTGTTTGTATGTAGTACAGCTGGTGTACGACAAATAAATGACAACAACTGTAGTTTCAAGTGAACAAACAGAACAGTAGTGGTTTTCGGCAGACAGAAGTCGCAGAAGTTTACTCAAACGATTATAGTGGATGGTGTATTGGTATCAGCGCTTTACGTGTTTATGATGTATGTAAAGGATTTAACTTGAATTTTCGTTGGTTCTATCGTATCTTCATATCTGTATGACACTGATTGCTTAGGTTTTTGAGTCTATCTGGGTGTTAGAGTTCGAAACTTGGAAAACAATGTGAGTGGGAAAATGAATCATCATTGTATCTTTGAAATGGCCAGTAAGTTTGCAAATAAAACACCGTACGATATTTGTAAGGATATTCGTGAAACTTAAAAAGACAATCTACGATTCTCTGATCCGGAATTTGGCATTACGTTTAATTTCAATTCATGTTGCAATAGAAGTAAACCCAACGGCTAGAACATTTGATCTCGCATGGATGTACTGGATATTTTATAATTTATGACCTGTTTCTTGAATATAGATTTTCATTATCTAGTTAGTTTAGTCAAATAGTACATTGGGGAATTAGTGGCTTCCATTCCTGGGTTTTAAATTTGACTTCCACTTGAATTGAATTCTGAGTTTATACGATAGTGGAATTAAACAATTAAAATGATCCGAGCTCTGGAGTTAATGGGCTGCCGTTGCCGCTCTAGTTTATTTATACAGAATGAAATACATGCACGTCTTTACAGAATGTTGTGATTTGAAAGTTATGTCTGTAAGGAGTTCATGAGATTATATCGAAAGAGGTCAGAAAAGAATATACCTCATTGATCTTTTGAGTGACGCAAATCGTGATGCTCCGTTGTTAAGTCTCAGC